>WWET01000123.1:983525-1013901 GCA_011038615.1 Limnodynastes dumerilii | reverse complement strand
CTGTGTAAATATGCGGTACAGGGGGAGCCCGTTCACATGAACGGGCCCGTGATGGCAGGAGAAGGAGTCCTGCATCGTCATGGAAACGATAGTTTCCACTGGCGATGCAGGGGTTTTAAATATAATAAAGGACATTTTGAAGCGATAAGGGTAGTTTTCTATTGAAAACTGCCCCTATCACTCCAAAATGAACTCTATAAATAGAGCCCTTTGTCTGGCAGTTTGGTCTCTTCACAATGAAGGAAGCTGAATGAAGACGGCGGTTCTGTGCACCGGGCCGCCGGATATCAACACCCGACACGCGTTTCGTCCGTCTGCTTAATCATGGGAATCAGTTTTGAATAAAAATTGTTACTTTTATAAGCAAGTATTCTCTAATCTTTCTGGGATACGCTCTCTATTTTTTCTCTCTTATTGTTGTTCCCTCAAATGTGGTAATAATAACTAGGGTTTATTCTTACCTGAATTTTTGTGTGTGTGTACTTTTATATATCACATAGGTGAAAATGTATTCATTATTGTTGGCCGGTGCGGTTCATTTTGTGTAAGGTACCTCCATAGACCACTCTGTTCTTTACGTGTGTACTTATGAGCGTATATCTCGCGCTTGCGAGCGATTCTTGATAGTCGCGCTCACATGCGTTCATTTAAATACCCCCCTCCCACTTTCATGTAAATTTCCAAGTACGTATTTCTACGCCGCACAACCGTACGTATGTCCCCAAGTGCGATTCACATGTCCGTGCCTAATGCCCTTATGTGCATATAGTCACTATGCATGCGCACTTAAAGCGTACCTAAAAGTATGTACGCAACACCACGTGAAAACGGATCTGTGAATATGACCCCAGATCTTTAAGATAAAACAAGTCTGATAAATAGCGTATTAATGCCTACATTCTCCTATCATTATCTGGAAGAGACCAGGCTGGAACAACAGAATTTGGAAAATGACTCCCACATGTTATTCTACTTATTGCTGATCACAACTTCATCTGTGGAACAAACATCCTTCAAACATTCTCAGAAAACTAGACCACAATTGGCAAAAACTCCACAAACAAAATATTATTGATCGTTTCTACAAAAATGGCATTAACAGTCAAACAGATATGACACTAATCAGGTGCCCCAAGGTAAGGACTCTGAATGGAGGACTGTATTCACACTTAAAAATGAGTTAGGTGCAGACAGAACCGCAACTCACTCGTTCTGCCCCTTACCTGCCCTCTAATTTTAGGTACCTTATCTTACTGTGCGTAGTTCCCCCCCCCCAAGAGCTTCTTAAGTGTGACTAGTGCAGCACCCCTCTCTTTATTGCGTGAGTGCAGGGTGATTTGCTAGCCAATGAATGATCTGCACATGTATAAGCAACTCTCAGAGACTGGCAGTTATACAGCGGAACTGCCGCCAATGTATATAAATAGCGCTTAGCACATAGACTGCCGAGAGTGACAAGTGCTATCTTCAGCTGCCAGTCTCTAATAGCTTAGAGGTCCTTGAATACAAGGTGGGCTGCTGCCATGGACACCCCCCCCCTCTCCTCCGGGCCGTTTTATCAGCCACACCCACTGCGCCCTCAGTAGTTGCACCACTCCTTTCAGTCTGTTCTCTTATTCAGTCCTCTAACTTTAAATGTTTCTACAGTATTACTTTCCAATACTGATCACATGCTGTCCATGTCAGGCATCCAACCAGGCCTCAGAGGGGGTTAAAAATGTAATATTAGGGCACAAATCAGATTTTCAACTCCAAGTTAATAGAAAATATAAACACTTGACTACATAAAGACTAATGTAGCAACAGCAGAAGGACATTTTGCAAGGGATAAATTCATTTGTATTGGCATTGTCAGCAAATAACATTTCTATGCACTGTGTAACACTCTAACTTCTATATTTTAATTTGATTGAAAATGATTCTGGATCACTGCGGTAGACAAGAATGAAAGAAAACACAGCTCTATAAACATTGGATAAGTTCCATCTGCTATAACCCATGAACTATGTGTGAATGCAGTATATGCAATTGTTACTTTTTGACTCAGATTGATTTGAAAATTAAGCAACTGTCTTGCAAGCAGAATATTAAGTTACTCCTAGTAGATTATTGTCAATAAAATAACACCACACAGAAAGCATTCGATGATGGCGAAATAGAAAATATATTTACTTAACTTTCAGCTAAAAGCCCACTTATCAAAAAACACCAAAACACAGAGAAAAGACACCAATTTAAGGAACGTCTGGAAAACCTTTAACGGCGCACAGTAATAATTGTACCAGAACCATCAGCTAAATGTTAAAACATATCTTTTAATGAACCATTAAAAAGCATATATAATCACATATAGGCAAAATATGTAAAAATTCAACCACCAGAATGACTCATTATCTCACATAACATGCTATATAACAACTCCCTAATATGCAGAGTATCAGAGGCGGAACTAGTGAGTTGTGGGACCAGGTGCAAAAAATATGCTTTGGCCCAGATAATATCCCAGGTAACCCGGTGGGGAGCTTTGTCAGTGCGGTGTTGAAGGCTGTGGGCCCTTTTAGAAGCATGGGCCCCAGTGCTGTTGCACCAATGGTAGTTCCGCCTCTGCAGAGTGTATTAAGAGATGTCCCAGCACCCTATCTAGTATGAGGTAAAGCTATCCCTATGTCAATCTAGTGGCCTCACGGGCAACTCTTCACACTTTCGTGCAGTACCTTACTCTCCCTGTCTCAGCAGAGTGGTGCAGGGAATCTCAAAAATGAGTTTATGTAGGTACTGATAACAGATAAATAAGTTCCTGCTACGGCTTTCACTAGATCAAGGAGCGACTACAAGCGCTTTCCATGGACAAAAGACAGTCAGCCTTGATAAAGCTGTGTGTGTAACACACGTCAGCGTTCTCTATCTCTTTCACTAGCGCTTCTGTCCTACTCTCCTACTCACAGTCACACCATAAGACGTTAAAGCCTTCCAAGCCTCAGTGATGACAGACTCTTTGCCTCACAGACTCCTTACATACCTCCCAAAAATGTTGGTTACAGGCTGGCTGGTCCAAAGACCCTGAATAGGTCTTGTGGATGGAGCCCACCATACTCTCTTCATTCACAACTCCAGGAACCCTTGATACATTTTTAGCAAAGCCAACCAATCCCTGAAGTCTGTGTGAGCCATGTACTAACCATCTATTACAATCTTCTACCTAACAGATCTATGATATAGAAACCTGGCACCTTTGTAGTGTCCCTGAACCTCCAAGCCAGTGTTTCTGGCTGTTTGCAGTGGTCATGTATTCATTAAATGTAGACCAAATAAATCTGAGTAGCCAGTAACACATATACCTGTGAATATCTGAGCCAGGACCAAAATAACCAGTGTCCTATCTTGAATATGATTAAGCTACCAGTTGCTTGGTAACCATTTCAAACATGATACAGCAGCCAATCAGAAAATTGCTCTTGGGAACTGGAAACTATTTAGACCCATTCCCAATAGTGTTACTATAGCGGACAGACTGCGGCAGCCTGAGGTTAGGGTTAGGAAATTGGGCTACGGCGGGTCTGAGGTTAGGAATAGGGCTTAAGAAGGGAGGGTTAGGCTGTAGAACATGGAGGGTTAGGGCTAATGGAGAAGGTTAGGGTTAGGCTGTAGGAAGCTTAAGGTTAGGGGTAGGAGTAGCAGTAAGGAGGCTTACCTTTTAGAAATAAAAACCTTTGTAGCTTTAGGAGCCGCAGCACTGATGCAGAATACCGGCAGCTGGTGACAGTTACAACTGCTGTAAGATAGTCTTTCGATAAAGATACCATCATACCGGCATCCACACCTCATTAACATATGTAGACTAAAATAACAGCAACTGGGTCGTATTCACAGATCCGTTTTCACGTGGAGTTGCGTGCGTATTTTTAGGTATGTTTTAACTACGCATGCGTCGTAACTTTATTTACGCAAGTAACATAGAATATACGCACGTAGGTGCTTTAGACACGGACATGTAAATCGCACTTGGGGACATACATACGGAGGGGCGGAGTTGAAATACGTACTTGTAAATTTCCATGAAAGTGGGTGGGGGAGGCATTTAAACGAACTCATGAGGGCGCGACTATAAAGACATATACGCACGTAAGTACACACGTAAAGAACAGTGTGGTCTATGGTGTAGTATGTCTACGATTGCACGGCCATGAGACGGGAGTGTCCTGGGTGTTGGTGGGTGTTGTCTTGCTATGTGCGTGCGTATAATTTCATACTTTAAAAAAAAAACGGAGCTGTGAATACGGCCCATTATTATTTATTATTCAAATTGAAGGAAGCAGCTTTCTGCGTTGGGTGCCCTACTTTTAAACTTCAGTGCCATCTACACCAACTGGATAGAGCAGAAGTCTGGATAGTATGGGGGCACTTAGCACTCAGCTTACCTCCCCGCCCACATAGCAGTCTTTATGTGATCATAGTGGTGGGAAAATGTCTCATTTACAGTCCTAAACTTTTAATCCATAGAATGTCCTAAAGATAATAAGTTATTTTCAGACTTTTTGGACTCACATAAGAGTAGGCAAGCCTCCCTGATGGATACTCCTCATTTAAAGATAAGGGTACAGATTCGTCATAAAGATGTAAATCACTTAACCAATCGAAGCCAAGTAGGATGATGGTGCAATTTGAATAATTAAGCTCTACCCACAATAACTTTTTATGCTTCCTCCCAGAAAGAAGTATCTCCTGAAGACAATAAAAGCCTTGCCGGTTGTTATGTCAATGGTCAAAATGTCGACAGTTGAGTATTATGTTACTATTACATATATTTTATTATATATTTATTACATCTTATGTTTCTGGAGGTTTTTTCTTTTTTACAAGCCGTCTGCATTATATTAAGTTTACCGATGTTATAAACAAATACTAACATAATACACAGCTGTCGACATTTTGACCTGTCGACATTTTGATTGTCAACATTTCATACCAGACCCAATAGAAGAACTATAGAGAACAACTGAAGAAATGAAAGCACGATGATATTTAATCACATAAAATCTTTAGGGCATCTGTTTTAGCATGTTAATTCTGCAAACAGAAACATGTATAGAAATAAGATAAACATATATGAAATAATTACATCCCTAAATACTTGGTTAGAAACACGTCTTTCAGTAACATGTATGGTGCTTGCACTGATGTTATTACTGTTGAATCTTGGGTGTATATTAATATATGCAACCAAGGAAGCGTTTATCAGCTTCTCTGTGTATCGGGAACAGCAGGTGGTATTTACATTGACGATCAGTGGAGCTGTTAATGATATTATAATTTATCTCAAGAAATCTTCGGCGCAGAACAAGATTGTTGTGACATGAAAATTATATGTTTTCTTCATTTGAGCCGTACAGTGGGTTGGGAAATGAGCTGGTCTTCAGCTCTTTCTTGCCATTCTAGGAGATAAAATAAGATAACATTAGAAAAAAATAAGAACTTTAGGCTGTTTAACAGAAAATTATGGAAATAATTAACAAATAAAGTTCACCATCATTAAAATAAAAGAAAGGCTTCACATGGTGGTAGACAATATCATTCACCTCATTATAATGCACTTAATGAGTCCCATAACAGCATTTTCTCCAGTGCAGCTACAATGGTAATTAGATATTATTTGATTTTTTTTATGAAATGGCTTTGAAATAATGTAATAATATTGCTGCTAGAGGTATTTTAATCAAGTATTGATGAAGGGGGAGAAATACTTAATTTAAAATAATTAAATTAGAATCCTCAGGTACTCCTTACTGATATACCAATGCATGTTTGTTGTTGGGAAGATCTCTGTATACAGGAATATGTGAAAATGACCATAAAAAAAATATGCATGTTTCAGGCCGTAAGCAGTAAACAATAGTTGATGTCTTCACTTTTTAAGCTTGGCTCACCGTACCTGGGACAACCACTAGGTGGCTGCATCTAAAATGTGCCTAAATTCAAATATTAATGATTATTAAAAAGACAAAAAACAAACTGCACTCACAGCAGCTCAGAGAGTAGAGAGAACTAAAATCCTACTACAAATATTCAAGTTGCCAGCACCTTGCAGTAAATCATATTTGCCGGCTTCTTGTTTCTCCATTCCGGAAAAAAGAGGCAGCAACATGAGGGCGGGGCTTGAGACTGTGATTTATGCAAATCAGCCCCTGTCTAATCAAAGCAGACATTATTACTAAGGATAAGTTGAGACTTGATATTATCAACCAATGTCCATCAATAGTAGCTCTCAGGGCTTGACCCTGCAAACACATTGGGCCTGATCCAGACCTATGCCGATGCGCTGTGCTTAGTAAAGCACAGCGTATCGGTGTGCACTCCCCTGACACTCCCCCCTGTGCGAGGGTATTTTCCCTCGCTTACGCCGGCTGAAGGCTACCCTAGTAGTAGCGTAGTAACGGCGAGGGGCACACAGATAACAACACTAAGCTGAAGTTATTTATAAACAGTGCTCAGCACTCACAGAGCACACAGGTTGAGCACACAGGCTGAGCACAGAGACTGAGCACACAGGCTGAGCACAGAGACTGAGCACACAGGCTGAGCACAGAGACTGAGCACACAGGCTGAGCACAGAGACTGAGCACACAGGCTGAGCACAGAGACTGAGCACACAGGCTGAGCACAGAGACTGAGCACACAGGCTGAGCACAGAGACTGAGCACACAGGCTGAGCACAGAGACTGAGCACACAGGCTGAGCACAGAGACTGAGCACACAGACTGAGCACACAGGCTGAGCACAGAGACTGAGCACAGAGACTGAGCACAGAGACTGAGCACACAGGCTGAGCACACAGGCTGAGCACAGAGACTGAGCACACAGGCTGAGCACAGAGACTGAGCACACAGGCTGAGCACAGAGACTGAGCACACAGGCTGAGCACAGAGACTGAGCACACAGGCTGGGTGCTGGGTACAGTTTAAGCTGCCAACTGTCTGCACAAGGGCTAGGTGGAAAGGGTTGGTCTTGCTATGGGCCTCTGCCCTCTAACCTCTCAGTCTGTCTGTTATTACCCAGTCTTGTTTTATCATTTTAAACTTTACAGTGTTTTGTAATATGTTTCCACCATGTAAAACATGAATAATAATGAAGTCTGTGCTTCAGGTCATACTTTGACTAGTGTATAAAAATTTGGTTCTAGCAATGCGGCATAAGTAGTAATGTAACTGGCGCAGACACAAGACAAAATGTTCATATCTGAGAAAGGTGTAGAGCGCATAATATATTTTACCAGCTAAGTGACTGTAAGCACCACTCCTGATGCTCTTCAGATAGAATCTCTTAGTGAAGCCACACAAGTGCACATGCCCTCAGGTGCACGATTTCAATCTTTGGTCTGGAAACAATTCCCTGGCTGCCGTTTAAATGTTATTTCCCAGTAAAGCATTCCTCAATCCTCATGCAAATAGACAACAACAAGGGCCAGATTTACTAAACTGCGGGTTTGGAAAAGTGGAGAGGTTGCCCATAGCAACCAGATTCTAGATTTCATTTAAATATTACATACTAGAAAATGTCAGCTAGAACTTGGTTGGTGAAGCAATGGGTCAGTGACTGCTAGCTTAGAAATTACAAAATGGCTTCCTTCACTCATACCATCTAATGGATACTATAGTTCTTATAACCCAGGCTTGCAAATCCAGATCATTTTTTATCAAAATGATGAAGCATAGTTTTTTATTTATTTATTTCTTGATTAGTTGATTATATTAATAAAAATGTAATTATTACTTGAATTGTGACAATTCTACTTTTCTGACACTTTAATTAAAGAAAAAAACTAGACAAAGAATGGATGAAGCATGAAGTACCTGACTGGCCGTCTTCCAAGGAAAGACACTGATTTCAACATTAGGAAGAGCAGTTTCATTAATCTGAAAGATAAAACAATAAAAGATAAATGTATGCATGACAAAGCAATGAAAAATCACAGAGGACATGATGTATAAGAGTGTGCATGCACAGGGATTTATAGTGTGTAGAGGGTGTTTAGAAAAGACGTGTGATGATGAGTTGTTTGTAAACTGGACATAAGAAAACTTATGTTCAGAGGGATGTGGTTCGCTGGTACGATGTTTGTGACACATTGTAGTCTGGCACTACAGCAGCAATGGGAGGCATTTTTTTTGACTGCTTCAGCGAAGGCAGCATGGACACTGCCAGCAATCAGGTGGTGAGTATTTTCCCCTAACCCTTACTCTAAACCTCATCCTAACCCCCCCTCCCATCAGCCTAACCTTAAGCCTCCATGTCACACAGCCTAACCCTAACAATCCCCTTTTATCAGCCTAACATTAAGCCTCCATGTCACACAGCCTAACCCTAACACTCCCCTTTTATCAGCCTAACCTTAACCCATCATGTCCCGCAGACTAACCCTGTTCTTCCCCTTTTATCAGCCTAACCTTAACCCTCCATGTCCTGCAGCCTAGACCTAACCTTTCCGTTCTTTGAGCCAAAAAATAACTGTCCCCAGCCCCGCCACAGCCTATCCCCATAACCCGCCATAGCTGGTCAAAACACAATTTGCTATTGGGAATGGATACTTTATCGAAATAGGGCCATTCGCTACAAGTACCTGTTCCCAATAGGATTGTTCATATTCCGCACAATTTCAGCACTGATACAATCAATAAGATTCAGAGGAAATGAAAAAGGTGGACTAGAAAGGAAACTAAGCGGCGAATAGAGGAACTGCAGATCGACCAGAAACTAGTAGTTGAAAACCCTGGCTTATTGCCGGCGGTGATCTGAAAGCGTCATTATTATTATTATTAGTATTATTATTAATATTAACGTTTATTTATAACGGTATCCACAGCGCAGTACAGAGGTATAGTTACATACAAAATACAATAATTAAACAGACAAGGTACAAAATCATATAAATACGGAATACAATACAAGTACAATGTGAAAATAGAATACAGTACAAAGAAAACAGAACAATATATATGGAAAATAAAGAAGTGGGATATGTGTGTAGGAGCAGATGAATAGAGAGAGAGAGAAAAGGTGGCAATTAATGAGGACAAGGTAGAGGGGTGATGACAGGAGGGAGAAGGCTCATGAGAGACCCGTGTTGAAATATCGCATGGGAACTTTCACACTGACACTTATATCGTGTGGGACCTGGTAAAAACCCTTCTAATTTCCTGGGTCCAATTGGAAAACAGGACGTTTCACATCACCACCAAATACCTGGGTTTCAGCTGAGTTTTTAGTGGTGATGTGAAAGGGGTTTAATGGTTTCTGCATTTCAAACCTTTACAAAAACTAAACTACAAACAACACTACATCTAGAATGTATACATTAATTATGATTACAAATTGTTATTATGTAGTTTGTGAATAAACCTTATATGGACTGTAAATGTGCGCAATCTACATTTAATTAGCATTTGTATTAAATGCATTATCACATTATTAGGTTCATTAGGTATTAAAACAAAGTAGACCAGACTATATCCAAGGTTCAACACTAATGGTGTGATATGATGTGTTTTTTAGTGTCCAAGATTTACTAAGCTGCGGGTTTGGAAAAGTGGAGATGTTGCCCATAGTAACCAATCAGATTCTAGCTGACAATCTCTAGTATGTAATAAAGTGAGAGCTAGAATCTGATTGGTTCCTATTGGCAATATCTCCACTTTTCCAAACCTGCAGCTTTGTAAATCTGCCCCCAAGACGTTTATTGAAGTCCACTTAAGAACACAGGAGAAAACTATTAATGATGATCCCTACTTATCTGTTGCTCAGACATCTGATTGTATATCAATCATGTGGTTTTTGCTGAATCCTCTCAATCCCTATAATATCTAAACCCATGACTGGGCCCATACATATGTGAGCCTATAATTACTGGCAAGCTCCTGCTCAAATTTAATGTTGCCTCTGGGCAAAATGTACCATACTTCCACCTTGGCAAACAATCAGTAGTGAATTTTGTGCATTTTTATGCATTTATCCTTTGACATATAAATTGAGATTAATTCCAAAGGAAAAATGGCGCTATAGCGTTTAACAGTAAGGTAATGTGAGGTGTGAGAGTAAAGTTATTGAAGATATTTGCAGAAAGTCTGTTCAGTCAACAGAAGTTCACAATAAGTCACAGAAAAAATCCTACTTACTAAATAGAAAACTATTTCATATATATTATATTATATATTACTATTTCGTACTCTGTGAGAGAGTAAGTATGTGAATAAAGCCTGGGCTATGCTCTGCGATTCCTCTATGGCTCAAAGCAAATGCTCTGTAATGGATGATAAAGATTTTATGTACCTCGTTGTGCGAAGGCCTGCTGCTTCCTGCATAATTTGGATTGGAAAACCCACTGGTAATATTATTTTTATGTTTCCTGTTGGAAAAGACAGCAGTAACTTTAATCATGACATCATGAAGTTTTATAGAGAGATGTCTAAATAATGCCTGGTTCTTCTGATACACTTATAAAGGTATATATACTAGACCTAGAAATCCTGGTGATCAGAGTGAATATGTTCCATTGATAAGGTAAGTAATCACAATGGGCTGGATCCAGACCTAGTTAAGTGCTTGAATTTAGTTACTTCAGGGCTAAACCATGTTGATTGCAGGGGAGTCTTATTTCATCTGTTGCAAACAGATTCGAGTTAAGAGGTGATGTTTCCTATCTCTGTCTAAATAACAGTGTGATAGTAACGCTGGTCAGTATCTGTGTGTAGTAAGCAATTCAAAGATATCTCCCTGCATGCAAAGAATACAATTAACTTGACTCCCCCTGCAATCAACCTGGTTTAGCCCAGGAGTAACTAAGTTCAAGCACTTAACTAGGTCTGGATCCAGCCCAATGTGTCTGATCTAGATGGAAACCTAAAAAGAACACAACCTCCGCTCGGAAATACCACACACAAATAATGGGCCTTATAAAAGCAATGCAGACATGAAGCTATGTGTGGCTCTGCGGTGTCAGTCTCTGGTCCGATAATTGTATTTTAGAAACACAGGCAGCTGAAAGCTGATTTTCGACTGCTTGTATTTGGAAAATACTACATTGTGAAATTTTTATGAATGAATGGCCGTTCCCATTCATTCATCGGAACTCGTTGACGCACACTGTATGGACTAGATCCTAACCTCCATATGACAGGTGAACTCCGCACGCTAACTGCAGAATTGAGCTAAAAGTGGCAGTGTGCACTTGTGTGACAGATGTTATGGTACAGAAAGCCAGGCATATGGAACTTAATTCTGCACGCCTGGAGATCCCTCAGCCCGCCTAAACTCTGTTAGGTAGGTGAGGGGGGGGAGCATTGAAATTTTACAGTAAGTGTAGGTTTTAAGCCTTATGCGCAGATCAGTGGTTGTACGGACCGCTGATCCGCATGAGAGAATAAGGGCTGTCTTATGGCCATATAAGTCATGTACAGTCTGCATGAGAGAGGGGAGTGACAGGGCAGTCCACTCCCCTCTTCCGTAAGAACTGCCAGATGTCCTTGCGTGTGGTAAACGCTTGAAGGTCTGGATATAGTTTAATATTCTCTGTTAGTTGACAAACTGCATGTATTAAGTATATAGTCAATGATAAAAAAAACAATTATTATTAAATAAAAGTATAAAAAATAAATAATACACAAACACAAAAAAACTAAACAAAAGCATCATCTATACCCTGATTTACACTGGGCTGTCAGAACAAACTGTAAGCAATAGTTAAATATCTTTAATAACGTGATTCCAGTTCCAGTGTTGGGTCACATATCGTGTTTTAGAATTGAATGGATACTGACCTAGAGGCCCCTTAAAGCAGTGAATTGGGGCACCCTCTCCCTTTATTTCTGTGTAGATTGCCCCTGCTTTTCATGCCCCTGTCTATATTAACGTATACATTGATTTGAGCAACCCTGTTTTCTGTAACAGTGTTTGGAAGCCATGTCTGGGATCAGCAGCTGGAATGCTTTAAGGGGTGCCTCTAGGTGAGTTAGCTCTCAGTTTAAAAACACAGGAGGCTTATCATGTCTTTGCAAATATGTGTAACTAATATTTCTGCATTTAGCTATACAGATAGAATGGCAGGTTAGGCACCGGTTATTAACATTGGATTCTGGTGTAATAGTGGTGGCTGTTTTCCCATGTGCTGTGTGTGTAAAATGGCCATATTCTTCATGTGTACAGGCTAATGACTTCCAGCACGGATATGAATCCTCAAGATTTAGATTTCCTCACTGGGTCCCTGATTCAGAGACTGAAAATAATACCCCTTTCAGATCACCGCCCCAGCAATATCCCGGGTTCACAGACCCGGGATATTGCCGGGGCAGCAGAGGTTAATTGGCTGTTGAATAAATTAACCCTAGTCTGTGTGTGTGTGTGTGTGTGTGTGTGTTTGTGTGTTATTGAACTTAGAATGTAGCTCCAATGGGGTAGGGACTGATGAGACTGTGAAATATTCTCGGTAAAATGCTATATAAAAACCTGTTAATAAATAAATAAATAAATAATAAATAAAGCCTTAAGTGGACCTAAGGTAATGGTTTCATACTAGTTATTTTAACTGTACATTCTTTAGCTTTGTAGCTGTATGAAAGCCTTGACTTACTCTACATTCACAGAACAGTAAAAGCATTACATCAACATTGGTCATAACAAAAAGGATTCTTTTTATTAACTATCATTTAGACAACACCCCCCCCTCTTACCTTTTATAGGAGTAACATACGAACGCGATCACCAATTCAATCAACAGGCAAGCTAGTCCAATGCTAACACCTATCCACACACCTGGAGACGAACAGAAGAGATTGAGGACTTTTTAATTTTATTATATTTAACCAATTTTTCTCAGAGGCTGAAATCAATGTCTTATGCCAGTGCTAATATGTAGATGGTCATGTTGACCTAGATATAAAATAAAGGCTACAAATATTGTCAGTTATCCGCTGAAAAACCAGAATTCAAACCATGGAACACAATTTATAGCTAATCTACGATTTTTAATTCTGTGACATATCGGGGCTGATTCAGTGTTATCAGAGATTTAGCCCTAATCGAAGGTTAAATACAATTTTTTTGGGCTTGATTCATATGTCATTAGATGACCTGTGAAACTTCCTTATTTAAGCAAGTGCATGGTCCTCATTAAGGGTTCTCCTTCAAAAATGACATTTTGAAATACACACAGCCGATGCATACAGCTAATTGTCGTCTGTTTCTATTTCGAAAATGTCACTAATTAGAAATTTTTTTGAATGAACGAGTACTTATTCCGAATCCATTTTTCAGAAATTCACCCTTTCATTAACTTTCCAACCTGCTGCAACAACCGGCACAACACCCACCGTTACCCGACGCAACACCTGATAGGTTAGTCTTAGGCTGCGGGTAGGGGATGGAGCATAGAAGCGGAGACTTAGGGTTAGGTTGAGGTAAAGGGATAGCTTGGAGATGCGGAGTCTTAGGGTTAGGCTGCAGGAAGGGGATAGAGATTTCAAGGAGAGACTTAGTTAGGCTGCGGGGAAGGGAGGGTTAGGGTTAGAATAATGGAAGGGGAAGGTTAGGATGAGGATTAGGAAAAGGGTTGGGGTTGAGGAAATACTCATCCATCCCCACTGGGAATTCATAATAAGGATTTTCAAAAACTTGAATCCGGCAGGGAAGAGAAACTCACTTTCTGACCCTCATCGCAAAATTGTTGGCAAAAATGGCCCTGTCGTTCGAAGAGGTGAACAAAACCCTCTTTTAGTATCATCAGTACCAGTAATGAAGCTAGACATGGTGGGCACCACAGAAAATCTCTGGAGAGGGCCCAACGTTGTAGCTCTGCCCTCTATCCCCCCTGCTCTGCCCAGAAGAATGTAACAACAACGGGTCCAGCGGTTTTTGCCATCTCAGGGCCCCTCTTACCTCCAGGCCCTGTAACAATTGCATACCTTGAACCCATTGTAGTTACATCACTTAGCACAGCATTAGAGTGATCTGGACCACCCCTCACCACACCTCATAGGAAATGTATATCTGGATTGCATACAACTTTAAATTGCCCTCATTTGCATGGGCCTGTCAACAGACGTATCTTCATGTGTCAGTTCAGCAGTTACATTTTTAAAAAAGTGAAAAAGAACAATAAACAACAAAAATACAAATCTCAAGCACCAAATTCTATTAAAAAAATGCAGCACAAAAAAAGAGGGTCTGTGGCCCAACTATATGTAAAAAAAATACAAAAAAAGTAAAAAGAAATGATAAAAGAAAAAGTAAAAATAAAAATAATGAATGCTGTGCTAAAATACTGATGAACAATTTTAATAATAGTTTTGTATATAACTGTGTATTTTTATTGATAATTTTAAAAAAATTAAGAATATTTTGAGAATATTTATTTTGAGCTTTAAATATTTTTATCTTTACTTTCTATTTTATTTGTTTTTAAACATTTTTTAAAGAAAAATAAAACCTAAAAAACCACCTGAACCATTTCTGTCTTGGCCTTGATATTATATATAAAAATGAGGTGAACAGTCTCGTATGTCAAGATAATTCTATGTAGAATAATAAGAAATATTTGCTGTGCTTAGTAAGACGCTATGATGTCATTCTTACCCCTGATGTCCGCTGGTGATGTTGGAGGAGATATTTGTGGAACGCTTATTTGACATCGAGTTCCTTGCCATTTTTTCTTGCATCTAATAATGAAAATCAGAAAATAAACTTGCTCAAAGCTATTAAAGTTTACAACAAAAGTAAAATGCCCACGATTTGCCAACTAGGTTTCATGCTTCTAGCCCTCGGAGATATCATGTTTTACATTGTTCAGCATTTTCATCGCATTTGTACTTGTTTAGGTGACTGCAAAGTGTCGGAGATGTGCTGACTCTTCATGTGGTAGATCCCAGAAGTAATAATAAACTAATTTACTGGTGGATGAGCCATGCTTTTATATCTATTCCAGGGACAACACAGTGATGGATAAGTCATTACACCGATGCCAGGAGGCCAATTGATAAGCTCATTTAAAAAGAAACATGTCAATGAATTTCCAACATTACTCATGAAGGTCATAGAAGACTTTATATGGAGAGCATACAACGAAGTAAGGAAAATTCATAATAATACTTTACCGAAACTAACAAAAACATTAACATTATAGAAAAGGAGCCATTTATGAGAACTGGGAATAACTATGAAAATAAGGCAATTAACCAAAGACAACCAATCAAAATGTTTCTAGTAAACGTCCCATGTGTGAATAGCTATGAAAATAAGGCAATTAACCAACGACAACCAATCAAAATGCTTCTAGTAAACGTTGCATGTGTGTGATGGATGCTACCAGCCTTGTCATTCACCCAATAAAAACAAAACACTGTCACTTATCTGTAGGTCAAAATATAATTTTAAATATTAATTTGTTTACTTATTATTAAATTTTGGATACAAAGTAGATTATACTACTGTTTAAACACAAATTAATGAGGGCCAAATAAAGCAGGGAAACAATAAATGCAGATTAAATTTAAACAAAACAAAGTCAACAACCCTACGCTCTTAATCAGACTTGACCTCAACTAGGTCTGTCATAAATCACCATACCGTGGTCACAAATCACAGTGATTTACTGTACATAAATCACCGTAATCTTACCCAATTTGGGCCTGATTCAGAGTTGCACTTAAACCTTATTAAGTGCAGACCTGAGCAATACCATGTTGAATTGCAATGGAAGGCAATTTTAAATTGTGAAAGCAGATTTAAAATTAAGAGGTGACGTTTTAGCTCAATTCTATTTTATAGAATAAACATAAAGCTGTGCAGTATTTGAGATCTATGTGTAAAAGTATTTTCTGCATGCAAAGGATTTTAAATTAATTAACACCCCTTACTTTGAAAAATGGTTTAGCCGAGCTGTACACTTGCACCTTTTTTTACCCTTTCTACCAAACTCTCAATCAGCCCCTTTGTCGTTACCTGATGACAGCGTTCTGTTCCTGAATGTCTGTCACTATTGGTCTCCACACTGGACATGAGCGTCACCATGTTGGAATAGGTCAGCTGAATCATTCTGACCAATCAAAGTGCATGCCTCCTAAACATCAGATCCCAGCTCCCAATCAGTGAGCTGGGTGCTCTATATAAACCTGTTTCGCAGTCTCCTCCGTGCCAGAACAACCAGTATTCCTGATACCTCTTCTGGCTCTGTATTCCTTGTACACAGGTCTGTTTCACAAGGTCCTTGTGCATCTTGTTATTTTGACCAGCACCATTCCTGCAAGATTCCTGTGTGTATTAATGTCTCTGCAGTACTCTGACTATCCCTGCAATACTGTTTGTGCTACAGCACGTGTGCAATTATTGCCTGCTACTCTCTGTGTGTTAACCCTGTGAGTTCCTGCAGTACATCCTGAACATCTAACCAGTAATTGGAATGTGGATTTTACCTGCCCAATCTACAACTTGCTCATTATTCCCTGAGTACTGCAGACTTGACGTCTACCTTGTATTCTACCAAGGCTACAAACTAGAAGTCTGTTTAGTGACTCTACCAGTCTACTCAGTATTCCAATAACCCTGCAAACTTAAAACTTGATTATTAACCCTGTGAGTCCTGCTTCCAACTCACACGTTTCTATGGCCTCATTACAGTGGTCTCTGATTCTGTTTTACAAGTGTTCCTGTTTCTTTGGACTTTCACTTCAGTTGTTTCAAAGACTATTATCTATTGCACTTAGTTTAGCTTATAAGCTACACAATATGCAAACCTGCTTTCTGCAAAGCCAGGAAAAATCAACAGGAAATCAAATACCAAACAGGGAAGGGAGAGTAGGTAAATCCAAAGAAGGAAGAGGGTCATTTACTGTCCTTAACCAAAGCAACAAACCAGAAGCAGAAGGATTTCACAACACATACATTAAGAATCATTCAAGGGTTTTGTCACTCTCATCATTGCATGACCATTCTAGAAAATGATGGAATCTGATTGATACAGGCAACACTTCTACTTGTCCATTTTAGACGCTTTCCTTGACTTTGCTATGTATTTTTCTCAAAGATGTCAATGGCCTACACATCGCCGAAATCAAAAAGTTGCTGAAATGGAATGCGTGTGCTGCTTGCATCTTGCACTTGAACACACTTGCATATAAGTTATCCAGTATAGAATGTGTGCCTCAGTGAGTAACACTTGTGTCTTGCAGTGCTGATGTCATGAGTTCGATTCCCAGGCAAGGGCTTATCTGTGTGGAGTTTGTATGTTCTCCCTGTGTCTGCATGGGTTTCCTCCTATATTTCAAAAACATGCTGGTAAGTTAATTGGCTGCTGAATAAATTAGCCCTAGTCTGTGTGTATGTCTGTGTTAGGGAACTTAGAATGTAGCTCCAATGTGGCAGAGATTGATGTGAATGTTAAATATTCTCCCTGTTAAGTGCTACATAATCTTAAAGCACTATATAAAAACCTGCTAATATATAAATAATAAACACAAATTATATTTTTGATACAATGCCAGCAGCAATTGACCTTGGTGTTAGAAAACTGTATGGAACAATGCTCCATTGTAGATGTTCCAAAATAAAACTATTCTTCATAAGTATCGGCACTGATACGGCCGCGATTAAAGTGTTGGCGGGATTGCCGCAGCAGCATCTACATCCCCTTTCATATAAACCGAGAGAATGGTGCGGCGTCAGAGGAACCCACCAAAATATTCATATGGGAACCAGCTCCACCTCTGCTGGTAGGTGTTTATTTTATACAATAGCTAATAGATCTCTCTATATTTTAAATACACATATAATATATTGTACTACATATGCTATAAAATAAGCATTTCTGTGGTTTACAAAAATATACCAAATTATATAGCAACCCAGAGGGAAAGGAACAGTGACAATTATAAACAAATTGCACTCACTTTAAACAAAGGCTGTGTAAAATGCCTTTACCTGCAGAACAATTCTGAAAGACTCTTGGCAACAAGACTTGCTAAAAATATTCTCCATTTGTCTTATTCTTGTTATATTCCATTCATTTAATAGACATAACTGTGAGGGAATTAAATAACAGGAAAACAAAGCTGGATGTTCTCCACATGTAACTATATGAATCATCTGTTATCATAACTATACATCATATACTAGACTAGAATCACTCTCTTAAAAATAAAAGGCATCAGATGAAAATATTATTGATTTGATTTCAAAAGAAAATTACAATTGCGCTTTCTTATATTATTTCCAAAAGGTAGAAAAAATAATCAACTCAAAGAAATAAAAACTTTATAGTAAGACTCTATAGAGAAAATAGTGTATTAATGTAATGTACCCATTAACAACTTAAAATACATGGGACCGTGTTCCCACCATGAGTTAGGTGCGACAGTATCCGCACCTAACTCATCTGACCTGCCCCCTAACCCGGTTTTTAGAAAAATTATGGCACTTAAGAGTACCATAGGGCTTCCTTAACTAACCAATCAAATCATTATTTCAGTTGTATCCTGCACTAACTAGAGCTTTCTTAACTAACTGTTCGTATTTTCCTTCATAAGAAGCAAATAAGAACAGCGGACCTGATTCAGACTTGGAAGCTTGAAAATAAGTGCCGTATTCACAGATCCGTTTTTTAAAAGTACGCCATTATACGCACGTACGTAGCAAGGCCACACCCACCAACACCCACGACACTCCCCTTTCCCGGCCATGCAATGGTAGACTTACACCTCCATAGAACACTCTGATCTTTAAGTGTGCACTGTTCGAATATGTCTTTCGTGCGTGTGATTCTGTATAGCCACGCCCTCAAGTGTAAATTTTCAAAGACTTATTTCTACACCACATAACCGTACGTATGTCCCCAAGTACGATTCACATGTCCGTGCCTAAGGTACTTACGTCAGGGTTGCCGACTCTTCCAGAATGTCCGGGAGACTCACGAAATTCGGGCAGTTCTCCCGGTATCCTGGGAGAGCCTGCTAATCTCCCACAAGTGACTCATGGAAACCACGGCCTCAAGTCCTGCTCCCCTGCCTAGCAACACTAGTATACTACATCCCCTTACTAGTGTTGCTAGGGAAAGGAAGGGACTTGATGACGCAATTTGCACCATCAAGCCCCGTCCCGACCCCTATTTCAACTAAAAATGGGTAATTATTTGTCAGGGGACGGGCCTTAGTGACGTGATTTGCATAAATTGCATCATTAAGCCCCTCCCCCTGCATGCATCGCTAGCTTCCCTCCGGGATTTCCCTGAGGGAATCTGGCAAAAGTCAGCAGTCCTGGCAATTGGAAACCCCCCCCCCCTAGGTGCGCCACTGTGCGTTATAGATCGTTTCTTAAAAAAGGAGCTTCTTAAGCTTGAATACGGTCCATAAACCATAGACATCAGTCACATTACAGTTTAAAAGCTCATCTTCTGTCATCTGTCAGTTTGGAACAAATTTCAATGCAAGTGCGACCTACATACATGTAATATACAGTAGGAATGGTCATCTCCATCTAGCAGCCGACGTGCACACTACTTAGTTCAATGTTATCCCACTAGGGCGCGCAAGAGAGGGGCTCAAAAATTTCATCTGCCTAGAGGCCTACACAGGGTTTAATCTGACACTGCTGCTGGGACTTGTTCCGTGAGCGGAGAAGGAAGAGATGAGTCCCTGTCACCAGTCTCCTGCTGCTGATACTTACTGCTAGAGAGATGTACAGGGCTGCACTTCATTGGGCCAATGAGCAGGGAAAGACTTCACTGTCCATTGGCCCACTGTGAATCTTTTGCAGGTCCACTGCCCTCCTACCTATATGTGGCCTTACAGGGTGTGGCGATATCATTATTATGGAGAAATACAATTCAGAATTATCTAAGAATAGTGCAAATTATAAAAAAAACTCTAAGGGCCAGATTTACTAAGCTGCGGGTTTGGAAAATTGAAGATGTTGCCTATAGCAACCGATCAGATTCTAGATTTCACTTTCCTATTACATACTAGAGAATGTCAGCTAGAATCTGATTGGTTGCTATGGGCAACATCTCCACTTTTCCAAACCCCGCAGCTTAGTAAATCTGGGCCGGATCCAGAGCCTGTATTTACACTGTCGTAATTACTGTGCACTCCCCCAGGCACTCCCCTCGGTTGTACATACTTTTGCTGTTTTGCGCTTGCCAAACCCTACCCTAACTTTTCAAAGCGTCACTCCTGTCGGCCGTAATGGCTGCACGTGCTTACGCCCATACTGTATGATTTAAATGCCGCTCCATGCTTCCAAAGTGTAATTACGGGTGTCGTATGTCTGGCGCGCCCCTTCGTTCGTAGTTACGCTCTTGATACTAGGATTGGACGTACACACAAAATAGCGTTTTTATGGCTCCGGCTAGCATAAATACGATTGAGGACGTAGCTCAGGATCTGGTCCTCTGGCCCTAAAAGTTAATTGTTACAGTAGTAAAAGTGCGTCAACATAACAGCTGCCGCCGCAAAGATTTGCTTCCTGAGTGATTGCTGCCAAATGCAATTAAACAGTTATTTTTGGTTGTTAAGCTTTACTGTTTCATGTGGAGGAAGAGGTTATTCAGTGCAATAGTGTTGTATACATCCATGTGCACAATAAGCAGATATCTGACAAATAATGTGTAACTCCTTATACAATGCAGTCACTGTGTCAAATGGTTGTATAGATGCATATAATTTGGCTGTATAGTTTGATGTGCACATAGTTTTATGAGACTACATTGCGCCCGGTTAAACCTTTCCCAAAATCAGAAAAAAGTCTGTCATACATGACGGGCCCAAGGGCAAAAGTTGAATGGGTCTTCAGAAATCATCGAAAACTTGTTTATTTATGATTTAGCAGCTGCTGGCTTCCTGCAGAGATCAGACAACAGAGTTGATGTCACCCATTCAATATCCTAAAGAGTATCTGAGCCTCACTGTAACTTCAGCTATTTCTGTGGCATCAGAGGGAGTGTCTCAGCTTTAATCACATTGGCTCTGAATGATGACACGATGACAAATGGCTGTATTCTGAGTGTCTGATCAGAAAGTGTCCCTTCTGGCCCTGCCTGATCCCACCTAACCAGACTTTGGCCCCGCTTCCTTGCTATGGGGGCCAAGTCTGTCACCTTCCACCTCTGTTCCTGCATTATGCTGGGCAGAGCAGCAAACACACTGAGCATGTATGAAGGACAAGGCTGTACTGCACATGTGCAAAGGACAAGACACAGAGATACACCCTGCATATGTTCTAGCATTGTAACAAGCCAGGTGGCTGCAGGGGGACTGTTGCTGGGTGAGGGGGATGTACACACGTCTCTTGCTGCACTGCTCCAATGTTAGCATTAATGTGGCATGATATAAATCACTGTCTTCTGGAGGTGGATGGGTGATTTATATTTTATAAATGATGTGGAGTCATATGGTCCAGAAATAATGATCAGAATATAATGAAATCATTACTCG
The DNA here is from genome assembly GCA_011038615.1 of Limnodynastes dumerilii. Taxonomy (NCBI): domain Eukaryota; kingdom Metazoa; phylum Chordata; class Amphibia; order Anura; family Limnodynastidae; genus Limnodynastes; species Limnodynastes dumerilii. Next base: position 992,440 of record WWET01000123.1, on the reverse strand, counting down.
CGATGTATCAAAATTATTCATGTATTAAAGTTCTCCCTATTTCTTCCATTTTATTGCCATTTTTAATTACAAATCATAATTTACGCTGGTAAATAATAACCATGCTCATTTTATTTCTCTGCCGCTGAAATACGGGGCTACAAATTATATTGACTATACACAACTTCATGCATATGCGAATTAATAGCCTTGTCGTGTTGTTAATTCAATTAATGCATGCTCATTACCATCGTCACTGTCCTTGCTCAGTGCTGACTAGTACTGACTGGCAGCAATATAATGCTCCGTCTGTGTAATTAATAGTTAGGAGAATAATACAACACAAATATGTTTCCAGTCTTGTATATACTATGGCTGCGTCCTGCTTACTTCACAGGATACTGATAAACAGTACCCGTGCAAAGCAACTAAATGTATTTGTGTTTTTGCTGACAGAGCAAACTCGTCCTATCAGCAAGTACAGACTAATTGCTTTGTGTAACTGCTAATGGTGTCCAGCAATAAATCATTATTAGCATTAGTACATTCCCACCACTACTACTAAACAGAGGTTTTGACACAATTCTCTTTATTAAATGTATATAGAAGTTCAGTGCTGCCATCAGGGGCCTATTGTCCCAGGCCCGGAGCTGATAGGGGCCACCAATAGTTACCTTAGCTCAGTAGCAGCAGGTACTGGCAGCATCCTACCACTGATACTTGCTGCTTAGAGCTGTACATTATCGCGTAGGTCATTGCCTGAGCATTAGTCCATTGTTAACGAAGGTTCACGGTGCCCCTCCCCCAATGCGATGTCACGGGTGACGTCACATATGGGCGTGGTGCCGGGGATGTTTCCCAGGCCTCAAAATTGCTGGTGGAGTCCCTGTAGAAGTTGATCTGATATAAATAACCTTTTTTTTTTTTTTTAAATGCCACTTAAATTTTCCTGAGGTGTGCGGGAATCTAAGTGCAATGTGCGTTCCGTACGTGCGGGCAGCAATTGGGATCATGGTGTGTGTGTGATCCAAAGGCAAAGGGAAGGGCACCTCTGGATAGTAATGCAAGTGGTGCACAGGCAAGCTCAATGCAGCTATGCGATCATTTACCTTGCTCAAGTGCACGGTTGTTAGGTTGTATTGTATAAGGAAAATACATGTTATGAAAAGTGCGACCACTTAAATTTTAATGTGAACTCACTAAAACAATAAAAAAAAATGACTAAATACTATACTATACTATATATATTAGATATTTGACCTCTGCATAATACTCCAGCAATGAAGTATTGAAGTATTGAAGCATTTGAAGTGTGAAATGCATGGGTCGCAGATAGATTGTGGAGATTGGTATAAATGTTGGTGTAAATATTTTGATGTAAACAGTCTTTATGTCTGTCTGCATCTAGATCTGGATCGGTGAACTTTCTTGGCAATGCCCTTATTGTACATTGACTCCTTGTGCGTCCTTCCCTCCCACGACACACCTATCAAAGCATACGCTGGCAAAGCTTAGAGTCTGAATTGGGTGCGACTGCGATACGTAACATCAGCTGGGGTATGTAACCTCTGGATCAGGCCCATACTCTGCCACTGTACTCCAATGAATGAACATTTCAGGTGTATTAAATGGGCGTGTGAGGGGCCAGTACCAGTTTTACAATTTCAATACAGATGGATCCCCAAGCAAGAGTCTGAGCAATGCACAAAAGCTGGGCCGCACTATACAGACATCATTGTAACCACTCCCACTTGCACGAACGCCAGCCAACCATTTTATCATCGCGTGGCAATTCTAGACTGAAGTGAAAGGGAGCACCTGTGCTGTATACCTTATGGTGATATTTTTGCCAGGAAATCATGTCCCTCTGTTTTACAGTGCTGTCGATCATAGCATTAAATAGTGAGAAAGGGATGTTATGGTAATATATTGAATTGTATCAGAGAAACGATTGATGGCAAGTAAGAGCCACTGACCACAGACCTTATTTAAACCTTAACTTTGTCTGAGATTTAGGCTATAGTTATATTTATCCCAAGCATGTGTAAATTGTTCTACTATGTTAACATCTACCACCTCAGATGGGATGATATTCCACTTATTCGCTACCCTTTCGGTGAAGTGAATTTTTCTCCTATATGATCTAAACCTACCACCAGTGCCAAATTACCACATAATCACCCATGGGCCCCTCACCTTTTAGGGGCCCATGACAACGGATCAAAATAATATCTATTTGATCTTGAAAGAAAATTACTATCAAACGTAAATAGTTTCCAACAGATAGAAAAATAATCAAAGAAACAAAAACTTTACATTACAGACTCTACAGAGAAAATTCCATTTATTCAAATTGTTGGTTGGTAAAATGAAAAACATATTAGGAGATAAGGGAGGCCCCTAAATTTCAACTGCCTAGGGCCATCCACAGGGCCCGATTCAATTGTCAAAAAACCCTTCGTATTTTTAACGCTTTTTTTTAAAAAATTTACCGGCGTTATTTTTTTTTCTAATTCAATTCTTTTCTAGCGTTAAAAATACGCCGGTTTTTGAACGATAAAAATCCGCACCTATGAGAGGTGCAGATTTTTAACGCTGCCCTATGTTGTGCCCCAACAGGGCATGCTGATGCTTGTAGAACTACAAGCATCAGCATGCCCATGGATGGCAGGGCATTAGGCACCATGCCCTGCCATCCAGGGACCGCTGAGCAGCTGCTAGAAGGGAAAAAAAATCTCTTTCTTAACGCTGCAAAACACTTCCTGCTAGCAGGAAGTGCCAGCGCTACTGAGGCTATTACCCAGTGCCTGAAGTATCGTGAGAACGTGATTTCAGGCACTGGGTAATAGTCTCTCACTAGCGCCGGTCACCTCCTGCTAGCAGGAGGTGATTTGCGGCGTTAACAGAGAGATTTTTTTTTTTCTCTGGTTATTTTTTTACTGCTGGCTGCTGTTTTAGGGCGCAGCGGTAAAAAAATAATTGAATGGGCGAATTTTTATCACTCAATTGCCGGCGAAGGCACCGTATTTTTACCGACGCAAAGTTTTTGAAAACTTCACCGGCAATTGAATCGGGCCCAGTTAGTGCAAAAAGTTGATACCATCTGACAGCAAAATGCTAATGTCAAGATAGCTAACTGTAGCAGACTACAACCCCCATCCCCCATGCCAAAGTAGCTGTGAATGCAGGGTCCGCAGGAGTAACCTAAAACATGGGTGTTGTGCACTGCATATCCTGATCCCATGGTTTGAAGATTGTATCTCTCACAAAACAAAAAAACAGTCCCTAATAAGGCCAGGAGGTCTGTACCACCAGCATGAGTCTGTTCTGTTTAGAGGAATCTCTTGTTCAATAGAACAGGTTATGTTTTATTGTACATTTTGATGTAATTTCACAAAACAGCTAGCAGAAGGTTATTTGCGGCGTTAACTGAGAGATTTTTTTTTTTTCTATGGTTATTTTTTTACCGCTGCCTGCTGCTTTAGAAAAAAAATAATTGAATGGGCGAATTTTTAGCGCTCAATTGCCGGCGAAGGCATCGTATTTTTACCGACGCAAAGTTTTTGAAAACTTCGCCGGCAATTGAATCGGGCCCTCAGGGTTTAATCCAGCACTGCCCACAACCATCATCATGTGACTACAGCCAGGTACATCTGGGAGGGGAGCTAGTACTACCAGGAGCCAGGGAGCACATACCAAACTTTATGTGTCTCAGGGAGAGTTGACAAGCATGAGCAAGAGGTATTGGATGTTTTGATGAAAAAGTTATACATACAGTGTTCTCTGCTAGCTAATCATATGTTTTCCAGTACAGTCTGTTTTGAATATAATTTCCCTTATTACTTACCATCATTCAGCAGCCGTAGCCTGAGTTTATAAGCAATATACGCTACGTCTGCTTTGTGCAATTGTGGACCATTATAAATCATTTTGTCATTCTCAGACAATCAAAAATTCATCTCTTCCCACAGGAGACAGCATTAAATCATAATGCTTAGCTCTGTCTCCGATGTATATTGGTGAAGTCAGGGGCACAACTGAAGCTACAATCTACATCATGAGTAGGTCATTTATTTTTTAGTAAAACTTGTATTTAATGTGCGGCGCTGCCAATAAACTTGCAGTTATTTATGAGTTTTATACATCATCCAGGAGTGAAGACAAAGGGCCGGCTGGAACAGATGAGAGAAGAGAGACGTGTGCCATGAATGAATATTGTAGAGACTTGACATAAAATTGGAGTAGAGTAGAGTGCATCTGTAACCGGCAAAAGCATTCAGCCTCCCACCCAATCACCACCGGCCAAACAGCTGATAATACACGCAACATTAACCCTTTCTTTGTGCAGTGAAATGTCATGTGGGGAGAGAAATGAGAATTAGATTAAAACACATGACAGCTACAGATAACAATGTTTCCTGGGTAAACCCCTGCTTTTGAAATGTAACAACTCAGTTAAAATTTCTCTGTCTGATGCTCTCAGTATGTTATCTTAGCCATTGTCTTAGCCCAACCCATTGATAAGCCGGATTTATCATAACATAGGACCGGATCCAGAGTTAGGTTCCCCCAGCAATTTGACTGGAGGGTGTATGCGCCCTCCAGATGTTACGCTAGTGTTACGATTTCCTAGGAAATGGGCTGTGCTTCCCTCCGCCCGATAAAGTGGGCTGGGGGAAGTATGGTAATTGTACAGTGTGGGAGGGGGCGGTTCAGCGGTCGTATTGACCGCAGATCAACATGATTTACTTAAGGCAACGTGTGGCGTTCACTCCCCTCTCTGTCGGATGGACAGACCCGTGCACGTCTGGATCCGGGCCATAATCTTTTCTTATTTCTGCCATAATAAGCCAGATCTAGACATAAGAATAGATTCCATACGTTAGCCTCCGGAATGGGTGTTACATTGGATGAAGTACTAGTATTGTAAGTTAAGGGTGTGGTTTGCTGGTATGATGGTCTCTATTTTGAAAGACTATTGTACAGCAGTTGAATTGTGGCAGTCAGTATTCTCTATTGTGGTGGTGTTGTGACTCCTGGAGCTGCAGAGATTTCTGATTGAAAGGTAAGTCTTTGCTGCTACACCTAACCTTAACCCTAACTCTAACCTTCCATATCCTGCAGCCTAACCCTAAAATTCCACTTTTTCCAACCCTAACCCTAACCTTCCATGTCCTGCAGCCTAACCCTAACCTTCCTCTTAAGCCCTAACCCTCCGTTCTTGAGCCCTAACCCTACCTCTCCCTTCTTAAGCCCTAACCCTAACACCAGCCCCGCAGCAGCCGCAACATCCTGAGCCCTAACACTAACTGCCGGCCGCCCTAGTGTGTCTGCCACCGTTTAGCTATTGGGAATGGGTGGAAATAGGTACTTATTACTGAGCATTTTGAACATAATACAGACGCCATTCAGCTGGTGGCCGTTTCATGTTTGAAATGGACCAATAACCACATTCCCTAAATTAAATTAAGATATCAGACCGTATTCACAGATCTGTTGTTGTGTCTGGTTGCGTGCGTATTTTTATGATTGGATGAACTGCGCATGCGTAGTCATTTTTCCTTGCACTTTGCGTAGTATTTACGCACGGATTTGTGAATCGCATCTAGGGACAGGTTTTTATCCGGAAGGTGGAAATTATATGAGAATGGGTGAGGGGAAGCATTTGAATAGCCAATATAGGGGTGCGGTTAGATAAATGCGCACATATGTAAATAACATAAGTGCGTACACTTAAGGGTACCCTATGGAGGCGGAAGTCACCGAAAACCTGTCCGTGAGAGGGGAGTGTCTTTTTGTGTTGCCTTGCACCATGAATGCGTATATTTGCGTACTTTATACACACACATCTGTGAATACGGCTCATCTTCTTCTTTAGAAACACAAATTATTTTAGCTTTTTAGGAAATTGCGCTCTTTTGGGGATTTAGTATTTGGAACAGGTAGAGCGCTTTCTTCTATATAATTTGGTATGTCATTGTATAATAAAGTAGGTACAGTCAGAAGAAGATACACAAATGGCAAAATAACCATCTTTAGACTGAATTTTTGAAGATTCCACTAATAATTATTGAAAGAACAATGCATTGCAAGCTCATCCCTGCTGATGTACGTACGCCACTCATCTCTCACTGGCCCTGTACAGAGTAAGGCCTTGGGGACATGGAAGGGATTGGCCTCGGTAGAGATGCAGCTCCCGGTCCTGAATTGATGGCAGTCTGCATATGATTTTAGTATAATGGTCTTTCAAAATTAACACCATGGTACCGCAGAACCACACTCGCTTTGGTAAGGTATTCCAGATCTGCTGGATCCCATATTGCCTGAAGTATCATAGGATGGTTACTTCAAGCACAAATTGCCTAAGCGAAGTAGATACATGTTGCAGAGCAGTGTTCTGTAATGCTTCAAATACCTGCTAATCATTTGTTTCATAACAGGAGAAGAGATATATCATGTTCTGTGCCAAGTCTGCAACTGTGGTGCAATCTGTTTTGCCCACATGACTATTTCATTTCTTCCGTGTACTGCTGACTATTCCCTTTCACTCACATTTTTGTAAAGTGCCAATTCTAACACATCATAACACAAAATAAGTCATTATATATATTTTAACTGTTTTCACAACACTGTGAACTATTACAGGACACGCTGCAATAGTAAAACTCTGCTACTATAACAAACGGTAAACAAAGACGCTCATCTCTCTATACCACACACAGAGATACTGCGTGATTTCACACACAAATAGGTCCACCATCGGGGGTGTATTACTAGTAATGGTGTCCTGGGCCCAGCATCCAATTTTTTCTTTCTTTTTTGCATTTAACAGCAGCCACAGCCAGCTGCACAGAATCCTACTTATCTGACTTTGGCTGTGCTGCTGGTGCTGAGGAGCTCAAGGTCTTATGAGATTGATTCCCAGCTAACAAAGAGGGGCTGCCTGCAGTATAGGGAAAAGATTTTGGGGTTTATCCAGTATTAAAAATGACATTACTTTAGTACCCTCTTTATTAATAATAACTATCATTGTTAATAAAGGAGCAAAATATTATTAGCGAAATGCACTAAAAACCAGCTATTCGGCAGAGCCCCATATGGTGGGATGGACTTGGCTGCTGGTCAATAGCAGATTGCTGCCGCAGAGGTGATAAACAGAAAATATCAGAGACAGCAGCTGAATATGCTGGACCAGGGACATAGGCGCTGGACAGGAGGAGACAAAGGCAGAGACTGGGGAGGAACCAGAGGACACTGGAACCAGAGAGACAAAAAGGGAACTGGAACACCTTAACCGAGCGGAACACCAGGAACATAGGGACTGGAAACATATCTATTTTGAAAGGAGAGCCAGGGCACATGAGCAGGGCCAAGGACAAGGAGTCAGCAGGCTAAGAGTACCTGTTGCTCTGACAAGGCAGAGAGTTAGCTGTTTAAATAAAGCAGCTGAGGAGTGAGTACAGCAAGGGAATGAGCCACACTTTGAGTGAGATAATGCCTGCAGCTGAAAGGGAACACCTGGAAGTGCTGAGAACTAACAGAAGGTCATGTGATCAGCAAAGGTAAACAAAAGACATAGGGCCGATTCAATTAAATGCGAAGGCCGTGTTCAGTTGGTCGCCAAGGTAAGTGCGCTTAAAACCAGCTATTATGGTAGCCAAAATATGTGGATTCGCACATTTACCTTCGTAACCAAAATAATGCGGCCTTTGCATTTAATTGACTCATGCCCATTAGGTGCAGTGATAGTGATCAGACAGAAAAAAGTACTGTGATCATGACAGTAAGTCATTGATAATACTGGATAAAACTCTGGAGGGTCATTGGGGCTGATTCAGAGATACGATTTTCACGCAACTTAGGAGCGTATATTTAGGATCTTAGAAAATTCGCATAACTGCGCATGCGTAGTAATAGTGCAACGCCGTCTACGTAGCGGTTAGGAGCGTAAATTCGCTAAGAGCGTAAGTTTGATTAGATCGCAAGCACTTAAGATCTTAAGTGCTGCGAAAGTTTAAGATCTTAAGGATTTGCATGAAAATGGGCGGGGGGAGGCAGGGACATGAGGGAAAGTGGGCGCGGGCAGACACTTAGGATCGCAAATAAACGCTACTACTTCACTTAAGATCTCAAATGACAGCGCAGAGTTAGGGTTAGTGAATGGTGGTCTAACTTTAAGATCCATCGCTGTTTGCAAGGGGAGGGACTGTTTATGCAGTGGGCTGGAACCTGCTAAGATCTTAACTAAGTTGGGTATATTTGCGATCTTTTCGCAATCACATCTCTGAATCACCCCCATTGTTCATAATGGAGCACACAATATGTAGTATTACAAATGACATACAGTAGTTTCCACCAAATGTCAGCGCAAATTCTGTGAATCCAACAGATATTGGCTCTGTTTTCTGATTTGCCATCCACAGATGCCTGATGCCTGATGCCTGTAGAGAAGAAAGTATTCCAACCTCTAACAGGTAGAAAAAATTACAAATGGCATCCAGAGATTGCCTTCAAAGACTATTAAAAGAAACCTCCTCTTTCCATTCCCATTAAGAAAGAAATGAGGAAATGCAGAAGTGGTGGCATGGGACTGGATTCACACATGCAAGTTTATATCTGTTCCTCACCAGTATTTGTTCTACTAAATGTTTTCTCATTTTCTACCCCCTTTGGCTGTCATTTTCTGGGAGGGAGAAAGAATATAAAAGACCTTTCCACCAGCACATACTGTTCTCATCACGGAACTGGTTAACGTGTCTTGAGAGGTACCACTATTCAACATGGATTCACACATGTATCCGCACCTACTTCTCCGGTCCCCTCCCCCGCCCTGCCCCCGTTTTTAGGTACCCTATGGCACGTCCGGCTGCCTTATCTAACTGTGCAGAGTTTCCTTCTTAAGAAGGAAACTCCTCATGGACATTGCCTCTCCCCGC
>WWET01000123.1:959791-981977 GCA_011038615.1 Limnodynastes dumerilii | reverse complement strand
CTATCTAATCTATCTATCTATCTATCTATCTATCTATCTATCTATCTATCTAGCATGAAAGGAATACCATTTACAGGAGCAGCAGGGAGCTCTAGAGGAATACACATGAGTTTTCAATAAGAAACAATTGTTCCGTTGGTCACCCACCATCTATCTAATATCTATCTATCTATCTATCTATCTATCTATCTATCTATCTATCTATCTATCTATCTATCTATCTATCTATCTATCTATCTATCTAGCATGAAAGGAATACCATTTACAGGAGCAGCAGGGAGCTCTAGAGGAATACACATGAGTTTTCAATAAGAAACAATTGTTCCGTTCCTCTGGTCACCCACACTGAGAAAAGGAAGTTAAGCTGTTTGCTGACATGTCTCTAGTGGCTTGGATGGACGCCTGTTTTCTTGAATTTGTTGCCAAAACCTGACGGGAACAGACAGATAATATATTGAGGGTGGTTATTTCAATGCAAATCAGGAGCCACAGATTGGGCTTGTGTTCTGCGGTGGCTGCAGTCCGACCACGTTTGTGGTGTCTTAATGAGCAATCACTGGCATTACAGCCTAAGCGCCTTTCTCTATGCACTCATTTTGTGGTTACATTGTAACAGAACAAGGTACTGTCTAAGTTAATCATGAAGACATACTAAGGCCAGATGTTTCTTATAATAATATTAGGAAAAGCCATCCAAAGTGCACATGGAGAAAACAGCTCTACATGTACAACTGCTTCAGAGTATTCCATAACGTCTTTATTTTAGTATTAATGGGCCGTATTCACAGATTCGCTTTCATGTGGAGTTGCGTGCGTATTTTTAAGATCGGATCAACTGTGCATGCGTAGTAACTTTATTTACGTACATTACGTAGAATCTACGCATGTAAGCGCCTAACGGACGGACTTGTGAATTGCACTTGGTGAAGTACGTACGGATGGGCGGGGTTGAAAATCGGACATGAAAATTTACTTGAAAGTGGGTGGGGGGGGGCATTTAAATGAACACCTGAGGGCATACATATACGCATGTAAGTGTACATGTAAAGTTAGAGGTGGTCTTTGGAGACGTAAGTCTCCGATTGCACAGCCGTGAGAGGGGAGTTCCTGGGTGTTGGTGGGTGTTGGCTTGCTACGTGCTTGTGTATAATTGCGTATTCACACATCTGTGAATACGGCCCAATATACCCTATAGAGGGCACTGGACATAACATTAAATGTTTACTATCACACTTGTGCTGTTCTTTTATGGTGTGGTTATTTTGTGTTTTATGGTGTTGGTATTGGTTTTTTTTTTCTGTTGTTGTTTTTATAGCTTTCAAGCACGAAACACAAGAAATATAGCAGCTTTGTTACCTGAGGAGGTTCAAGGATTACAAGACCCTTGTTTTTAGACTTAACAGTTTTCATTTAGAAAATTGTTGAATTTCAATAGGAGTCGAAGTTATTTTGTTCTTTGCATGCAGGAAGAATACTTTGCTTTTGCTTATTACATAGATCAGGGCAGGAAGTGAGGGGGTATATGGGGGTCTGCCATACTGTCACTTCTCTCACTGATTTAATTGCAAAGGTATAAAGCTCCATTCACTTCTATTATTTCTATATTTTCATACCACCACTTATAAATGAGCATACCACCTCCTCTAAATTTACACTTCGACCACTGACACAGATACTGAGCAGCTTTAGTTTTAAACAGTTTTTAGACTTGGGCTAGGGAACATCACCTCTCGACTCTTTGGATCAGATGAAATTTAAATCCCCTGCAATCCAGCATGGTTTTCCCACAGCCTAACCCTAAGACTCCCTTCCCCACAGCCTGACCCTAAGACTTGCTTCCTTGTGGCCTAACCCTAAGACTCCCTTCCATACAGCCTAACACTAAGACTCCCTACCCCGCAGCCTAACCCTAAGACTCTCCTTACAGACTAACCTGTCCAATGTGGCAGGTCTGAGGAATCCATTTAATGGGCAAGTTGCTGAAGAGTAAATTTGCCATACTTACCCATTCATCAATAAAAAACTTTCAATTAGTATTTTCAAAAATACAGACAGCTAAAAATGAGCTTTTGGCTGTCTGTTTTTGGGAAATAGCATTGTCTTTACAGAGACTGCATCTAATTTTCCCTGGTGTAACTTTCTACTTGATTTTCTCTTATTTTTCTTCGGTTCACATACTGCAGTTTTTGCCTTTAGTTTTACTTTTATATTTGTTTCCATATTACAGTATGTAGGTATTTTAGGTGAGATCTGTAGGATCATGGCACTGTTTTTCTCCTTTTGCAGATACTTAAATAAAGACAGTTTATTCTTGTGAATCTTTCTTGTGAATAGAGCAGCAGTGCACTTGTTATAAATAGAGGTGAGTGTCCACCTCCCCATTTTGGTGTTGGTCAATCTTCGTCATGTTTTGGTTTAGTAGAAAAATAATCGAGTGTTTTGGTTTGGTTTTGTTATTGGATCCAGATTTCTTAAATCAAGAAAACTGAAAAAAGTGCTAAAATTTGTGTAATTTGCACCTGTTTTTGTTGCTACATGGTATTATTAACATCAATAAGGTGTCTGCAAATATATAGTAATAAACAGCACTAAGATGGCAGCTGACATCATCTTATATAGATTTCAAGACCTGAGATTGCCTCAGTTTGTGATCCGAGTAGGAAATGAGTCCCATCTTGGTTCACCTCGGATCCCCAAAATTTGGATCTGCCAGATTGCACACAATATGAACCCTTCATCTCTAGTTAAAAGTTGTAGATAACCATTATTCTTTAGCTAACCAGTTGCCAATCATCATCATCATCATTCCACCAGAACTCCATTATCTATAAATGAAAATATTCCTGACACATGGCTTGGTACCTTGGTCATAGATGCACTTAATGTAATGCACTGAGGCCATGCCATTAATGTACTGTCCTGAGATCACGGTCTTACTCTTCTTTACTTAAACAACCCCCCTACTCTAATTTACTGAGGCAAATGCCCTTATTCCACTTTACCAAGGCCACATCCTAACTTCACTATACCAAGGCTGTATCCTTTCTCCACTTTACAGAGGCCAAATCCTTACACCACTTTAAACAGACACATTAAACCAATCATTGTGCCGATCATCCAGTTATCAGTAGATCAAACCAATAATTGCTATAGTGTGTAATGCCAATGGATTTTGAAATTGAAGAAAAAGCAGTTCTCAAACTCTTGGCTAGCGATACTATCTAATGGATGTGTACCCCCATTTATTCCAACTTTTTCCCTCCCTCCCTCCCTGGTTGGCTAGTATGTCAGATTATCACTAACATGTTCTTTCTTTTCAGGGCACACTGTAGTGGGAGGGGGGGGGGAGTCAGACCTTGAGGTCAGCACAATTGTGTGAAGGGATTTTGGAGCATGACTTTAGTCACAGGGAATGCACTAGTTTAGTAGCAACATCCACCATTCTGGGTTGTAATGGGCAAGGATCCTGACCCCCATCACTTCTGCAGCCACCTTTTAGCCAATAAAACTATAGTCTCCAATTACAATTAGAGTACCAATTATTCAATAAACTGTGCCCTCTTTATAATCACAATATAAGAGAATAAAAGATTAACCTAAAATTGTTTATAGTGTGTACAATTACAACCTATCTAAAATCACTAGAAAATATTGGGCTGGATCCAGACTTAAGTAAGTGCTTGAAATGCGTTACACCAGGCCTAAACCATGTTGATTGCAGGGGGAGTCAAGTTAATTGTATTCTTTGCATGCAGGGATATATCTTTGAATTGCTTACTGCACACAGATACTGACCAGCTTTACTATCACACTGTTATTTAGACTTGGGATAGGAAACATCACCTCTCAATTCTAATACTGTTTACAACAGATGAAATATGCAATCAACATGGTTTAGCCCAGGAGTAACTCATTTCAAGCACTTACTTAAGTCTGGATACAGCCCATTGGGTGATTGAAAAAATCTGTAGTGTATACTTAGGGACACTTACACAACTAAGTGACAGGCGTTAAGTCCTGATCAAAATGAGGTCATTTCATGTTGGGTTCCATTTAAAAGACATCCAAATGTTTGGGATAAGATAGGACACAGTCAGAGTATGGAACTATTTAATTTGACATTTTCACATTAAAAAGTAAGTAACGCTACACTCTGACACGCAGCCATGCATTGGCTATTGTACACATGCAAAATATGGTATTAATTAAATTTAATAAGTAGAAATTCTGCTGGCTATTAACATTCAAACTTTCGAAAATTCATACAACTGATGAGAATAAAGTGGTTTTATTATGACAGCTTCTTGTATTAATTGCTTTCAATTTAATTTGTGTCAGCATGGTATCAATTAAAAGAGAGAGATGGCTATTGAAAGATATATATCTAATTTAGTACAGAAGAATAGAATTCTCCTCCAGCTAGCTTATAAAAATAAATAAATAAAAAGCTTTGTGATGGTTAATAATCGTTTCATCTCTGATCTCCCTGAAGACTATACACATATGCAGTATATTCAAACCCATAAAATACACAAAACAGCAGTCAAATAATACAGAGAAAATAATAAATTATAGAGGTCACTTATAAAACCCACATATTGTACACATGGGGTTTACAGCTGGTTGGTTCATTTAGCAGACTCTAATGGGCCCACCTGTTCTGCTATCTCTTGGGAGATGCCTCCACAAAGTTCAAACTAAGTATGAGGGGGAATGAAAGAAAAAACAGCTAGCATCACATCAAAGTGTGCTGTATTAACTCTAGAACCAAGTGTGCTGTATTAACTCTAGAACCAAAAGTGTGCTGTATTAACTCTAGAACCACGTGTACAGTATTTATACTCTAGAACAAAAAGTGCACTGTGCTGAACCAAAAGTGTGCTGTATTATCTCTAGAACCAAAAGTGTGCTGTATTATCTCTAGAACCAAAAGTGTGCTGTATTTACTCTAGAACCAAAAGTATGTTGTATTATCTCTAGAACCAATGAAAAAAAAAAAACAGCTAGCATTACATCAAAATGTGATGTATTAACTCTAGAACCAAGTGTGCTGTATTAACTCTATAACCACGTGTACAGTATTTATACTCTAGAACCAAAAATGCGCTGTGCTGAACCAAAAGTGTACTGTATTTACTCTAGAACCAAAAGTGTGCTGTATTTACTCTAGAACCAAAAGTGTACTGTATTTACTCTAGAACCAAAAGTATGCTGTATTATCTCTAGAACCAATGAAAAAAAACAGCTAGCATCACATCAAAGTGTGATGTATTAACTCTAGAACCAAGTGTACAGTATTTATACTCTAGAACCAAAAGTGTACTGTGCTGAACCAAAAGTGTACTGTATTTACTCTAGAACCAAAAGTGTGCTGTATTATCTTTAGAACCAAAAGTGTGCTGTATTATCTTTAGAACCAAAAGTGTGCTGTATTATCTTTAGAACCAAGTGTGCTGTATTTACTCTAGAACCAAGTGTGCTGTATTTACTCTAGAACCAAGTGTACTGTATCATCTCTAGAACCAAAAGTATGCTGCATTTACTCTAGAACAAAACATGTACTGTATTTACTCTAGAACAAAAAGTGTGCTGTATCATCTCTAGAACCAAACGCGTACATTATTTATACTCTAGAATTTACGCTAGAGTAAGCCTAACTTTTACACCTGTTACGCTATGGATCTCCTGGTGTATGTGACTTAGGGCCGGATCCTGACCTACGGGCGCCTTATGACTGCCCAAGGTCAGTATGGCCGGCATCGGAGCGAGGAGTACACGCCCACTTATGTGTCCAGATTCCTACCCTTACTTTTATGATCAGCTCTGCCACCTTAGGGCAGTATTGCTGATCGTAACGGAGCTTCCCGAGCTTCCGTCCCCTAAATAGCTTGTCTATCTCCGGCTTTACGGCGGAGATACGACATGCGTAAAGGGGAGGAAGCCCCCTTTGCGTAACAGCCGGCGTACGTAACTAACATGTACGTAATTCCGCTACCGGCCGTTACTGAGGATCGCACGCTAGGAGATCTGCCTGAGGGCGGCCCATCCCCTCGCTCTGCTCACCTAAATTATATTACTATTAAGTAGCAAAGTCAGCACGAGAGAAGAGAGCGACAGGGAAGTTCCCTCCCTTATTCTATGCTGGCTTCCAAAGTTCTGGGCATACAGAACATGTACAGGGGTCCTATATCTATAACTACATTTTTAGTACATTTGCTTTGTCAACTAACGGGGAATACTCGCCCATGCACAAACAATGGGCTGGATCCAGACTTAAGAAGGAGCTTGAAATTAAGGACCTGATTCACACTTAACTGTTATTTAGACTTGGGATAGGAAACATCCCCTCTCAACTCTAATACTGTTTGCAATAGATGAAACATGACTCCTCTGCAATCAACATGGTTTAGCTCAGGAGTAACTTTCCTCTCTTAATATAAAGCTCCTTCTTAAATTTGGATCCAGCCCAATATTATCATTATACATAACAGTGTACTAATCCTGCACTTGCAGCTGGGTGACTGTGGAGGAGAAACTGACATGGTTTGCATTGTGCATATATAGTATGTAGGCATACACAAAACATGGAAATGTTAAATGACAGCCAATCAGACCCTAGTTTTTATTTATTTAGTATGAAAATTGTGTGTAGTCACAAGCAGCAGTCTGCACCTTGAGAAAGGCCAGAGATACCTGGCTGAAACGCGTCGGTGGGAGGAGCTAGAGGTCCATGTGCAGTCATACCTAGTTGAGTCTAACAGAGGTGCTTTAACGGGATCCCATATCATCTGCCCCTGAATACCATCCTACCTAGGTATGATCTGACTCGCTATCTTGCTCCTCAGTTTTTACTTGTTATTTTACCTGTTTGTTTTATGTGGCACTGCCTGCAGTATTTTAGTCTGTTAAATAAACGCTGTTCTTAACGGTTCTCTGTTTCCCTTGTTTGCATGGTTTGCGGTGGGGATACTGCAAGGAAGAACGCTTTTGGGACTAATACTGTGAGGGATAAAGTTGGAATAATCCCTGGAGAAATTTACCTTGGACTGGTTTGCCATTGTAGCAGCTCTATTGATACTTTTCAGCGCTGCTTGTGACTACACACAATTTTCAAGCTACATTCAGTGTTTTCTGTGGAACACTTGTTTCAAGTCGTGGCAGCTGCAGATAATTAGCGCTGGGTAAAGAGTTTTTTTTCTATTTATAATATATTCATTTATTTAGTAGTCCAAAATATTTATGAGCTAGAAAATCATCTCTAAGTTTGATCTAATGAAGTCCACAAAATATAGTAAATATAAAGCCTTTGTAACACGGGCCAGAACAGTAAACACAAGCATTTTCCCTTTAATAAAACTGGATTAATTGATTTCCATTTAGAGGGGAGGCTTGGGGTGCAGAACTGACAACACTTGGATTATCCATTTGACTAAACTAACATCAACAAGGGGAGAGCAGGGGGTGACTTCAAATCTTGCTGCACATGTGAAACCAAAGACGACTAATCTAACTAACTTCCTCCCTAAGGCAATGACTAATCCCTCCCCTTCCCTTTATGAGACCCAATGCTCTCTAACTAAACCCTGTCTATCTTTTCAATGCCCCGCCCCTGTTAGCTCACTCCTCCTACAATTCCGTAGCCTCACCTGCACCCTCTTCCCTGCTTTTATTATCTTTGAGGCTCATGGAGCACTTCATTCTAGTTATGCCTGGGATCTGAATTTCACTTTTTTCTAAAACCCTTTTTTTTATTGACTTCAGAGCAGTGTTTACAAATCTATAAAATCAAAACTGAAAGTGCTTTAGCCTCTTATTTGCCTTTTTGTGTGAGTAAAGAGTATTTTCATTCAATAGAACATTATAAATATCTCATGGAACATTTAGATTATGCAGTAAGTTCATGTTTATAGACTGTAGACAACAGCCAATATTTTACATTTCACATAACTGTCAAGGCATACACTGATTAATTTAATAAATCACTGGAAACCGCCATGTACATAATGCAGTATTAATGCACAGAATTGTCGTTGTGTTGCAGTCCTGATTCCGGAATATATGGCTATTGTGCAAAGACTGGAAATAAATTTGCAGTGAATGCATTTATGTCTCCTAAGTATTCTATCTGAATTTTATTATTTAGACTTAATATGTTCACTTCCATAACTGAAACATCGCCACCTGGGATCTGAGGAATCAAGTCCATGAAATCACATATAGCATCTTGGACAGGCCATTGCCGAGTGATTAATGACTACATTGTGGAGCTAAAATTAGCTTGTAAAATATAAGAATCTGGAGGTCCAAAAGCCCAGACTGTCAACGACAATTCCAAATGTGCTATTTCCACAAAAACAGAGAGAAAACTCGGTATAGTTAAAGCTGAAAGCCACATGGATGCCTTTTAGTTTTATATTAACGTGTCCCTCTGTGGTATGAGGGCAGGATGTGGGAAAAGAGGAAAGGAGGGGTGAATGGCAAGCCAAAGGGCAAGATAAAATGTAGGGTCATGGGCAGGTTGGAGAACTGGGTGAAGACAATGGTGAATGGCTGAGATGAAGAGCAGGATGAAGGGCAAGATAAAGGAAGAGTGGCAAGAAGAGCAGTCAAGGACAGGATAATTGGCAGTTGAAGGGCAGGGTGGAGTGATGGGAAATATGAGGGGCAGGACAAATGGCAAGGAGAAGAACCAGGTGAAGGGTGGGGTGCAGGGGAAAGTAAAAGGCAGGAAGAAGGGCAGAATGAAAAGCAGAGCAAGACGAATGGCAGTATAAATGGCAGACTGAATGGCAGGATAAATGGCAGAGTGAATGGCAGGATAAATGGCAGAGTGAAGGGCAGGATAAATGGCAAAGTGAATGAATGGGTGATAGGCAGGTTATAAGTCAAGGTGAAGGCAGGATAAATGGCAGGGTGAAGGGCAGTATAAATGGCAGGGTGAAGGGCAGTATAAATGGCAGGTTGAAGGGCAGTATAAATGGCAGGGTGAAGGCAGGATAAATGGCAGGGTGAAGGGCAGTATAAATGGCAGGGTGAAGGTAGTATAAATGGCAGAGTGAAGGGCAGTATAAATGGCAGGGTGAATGGCAGGGTGAAGGGCAGTATAAATGGCAGGGTGAAGGCAGTATAAATGGCAGGGTGAAGGGCAGAATAAATGGCAGGATGAAGGCACAATAAATGGCAGGGTGAAGGGCTATAAATGGCAGGGTGAATGGCAGGATAAATGGCAGGGTGAAGGGCAGTATAAATGGCAGGGTGAAGGGCAGTATAAATGGCAGGATGAAGGGCAGTATAAATGGCAGGGTGAAGGCAGTATAAATGGCAGGGTGAAGAGCAGAATAAATGGCAGAGTGAGGGCAGTATAATTGGCAGGGTGAAGGGCCTTGAACTGGATCCAGACGATCTACAAGGGGGAATTTTCCAATCACTAGAATCAGAAAACACCCCGTCCTCCCCTTGGAAAGAGACGCATGTGCCATTTCTCCAGGATGGATCTGGATTCAGTCCTGGTAAAAATATGATGGCGGAGCAGGGTGTTTAGGGGAAGGGAAAGCGGAAGCGCTACTGGCTGTGGAAGGAAGAGGCATGTAAATAGTACAATAAGGACAACAGGTATCCCCCCTCCCAATTATCACAAGACTTCTGTACATTAATAACCGTCATAATTGGTCATGTGACCCATGGAGCAGAGCCCCAGCTATAACTCCTGAGTAGCTATTTGATCTTCTGTAACTGACATCCTGAGATGGTGACAGTAATAGGAGGACAGCAATAGGTGACAGGAAAGGGTGGGGGAAGGATCTCTGTAGTTCCCTGGAGGAAAGCTGCCACCAGCAGTGGCGCATAGCACAGCATGCACTGCAGCCAACTATAACAGCATAACCGCAAAATCCCTGCTCAGTACAACAGCAAATCACTAACTGATGGGAGTCCCCGGCAAGAATGACGCCTTTTAGAAATAGAGACAGCTGAAAAATGATTTTTGTCTGTCTCTATTTTGAATAGGCAAACATTTTCTATTTTTTTTTTCAGAATGGGTGAGTATGCCGATTGGGATGCTCACCAACTCAATTTCGCAAGTGGCTGCCAGACCCGACGCACCAACAATCTGACACAGACGTGCCTCAGACCTGCCACAGACGCCAACGGTGATGGTGAGTAACCTCTTCGGGGACTTTTAGGGTTAGGTTCTGAGGAAGGGAAGGCAGCTAGGGGAATCTAGTTTTAGGCTGCTGGGATGGGACACTTGGGGTTAGGCTGTGGGGAGGGTTGCAGGGAAGGGAGGGTTAGAGTAACGGAAGGGAAGGGATAGGGTAAAGATTAGGGAAAGGGTTGGGGTTAGTTTTCAGCCTTCAGTGAGCTTTGTAAATAGGTGCACATCCTAAATCCTGTTAAAGTAATTTTTTTTCCCTTAGATACAGTAGTTACATCAGTATATTAAAAATGTAATTAAAATCAGTATAGCAAATTAATAAAACACAAAAGACAATCATATTTATTTTTTAAAGCAATTTACCTGCACTTTGGAACTTCATTTTCAATAAAACATGTTCCTCCATTTATGCAATATCCAGCCGGACATCCTGCAAAATAGCACCAAATGTGAATAAAATTCTTTATTGTTTATTTTATATAGTATGAAATGAGTACATTATTTAGTCATTAGAAATATTAAAGGGTATGTTCTCTAATCCAGTATAAAATAATAGAGAATGTGTTGTACTGCAGCACTAATGCAAACAGGAAAAGTAATCCATTTGTAATCATAATCATCAATTAATACAGTTCAAGAGAGCAGTATGCGTTGTAAACGCAGTTACCAGACAACTAATTAAAGCACGGTTTGTTCTTTGTCTAGCAAATATTAATACTTCTGAACAATTTCCAGAAATAGTTTTTTTTATTATTATTTTTATTTTCAGCTATTAGATGCTATAATAGGTCTTAGATAGCTTTACTTTAATTGGGCCTTCTATCTAAGGCCAATTATACCATCTAATAGCTAAAACCAATATATCTAATCTAGATTGAAATATCTAATTATTTAGGGCTGATTGCTTTTATTGTTTTTATTTTTTCAGTGTGTTGTTGCACTGTAGGATATCTGTTTGTTACTGTTTGAGACTTTGGGCTAAATTTACTAAGCTGTGGTTTGGAAAAGTGGAGATGTTGACCATAGCAACCAATCCGATTCTAGCTTTCACTTTCCTATTATATACTAGAGAATGTCAGCTAAAATCTGATTGGTTGCTATAGGCAACAACCCAGAGCTTCGTAAATCTGGCCCTTTGAGTGCCTGATAAGAGGGAATTTTGAGGTGTGCCCTCCTTTTACAGAGGTTGCAGTCTCTGGTCCGATGGCCTGCTTTGCGAAATAGAGAAAGCCGAAAGTTACTTTTCGGCTGTCTATATTTCGAATAGGGGGCCCTTTTAGACATTTTTTTTATGAATGGGTGAGTGTGCCGATCAGCATACTTGCCCATTCATTTTCGCAGACCCGCCAGATGACAGCTACGGAGAGGTGAGTAACTTCTCTGGGGAATTTTAATATTGGGGGGGGGGGTTAGGGTTAAGCGCTTAGGAAGGGAGGGTTAGGGTTAGGACCATAGATGAGGAGGGTTAGAGTCAGGTTGCAGGGAGGGGAGTCTTAGGGTTAGGCTATAGAGAAGGGAGTATTAGGGTCAGGCTAGGGAGGGTTAGGGTCAAACTGCGAGGAAGGGAGGGTTAGGGTCAGGTTGCGGGGTAGGGAGGGTTAGGGTTAGGGTAATGGAAGGGGAGGGTTAGGGTTAGAATTAGGGGAAGGGTTGGGGTTAGTTTAGCCACTCACCTTTCGGAGTACCATGTTTGGTGCTCCAGGGATCGATTGCTATGCTCTTCGAGGCATAAGCAATTGATATCCCAGCCAGTTCGAAATTGGCTGGAAGAGAATGGCCCTATTGAAATAGGGCCATTCTTTGCGGGAACCCACACCCCTTTTAGGGCTACCTTCTCCTTTCTTTCAACTATATACAAAAAACACACACACAAAAATTCTGGACAGTGGTAAAAGTGGACTATTTTTTTTACTGCATTCTTTTGTTAACCCTTTGAAAGCCCACTCCAATAATGTTCACCTCTTTCTTAATGATAGCAATACAGTTTCACAGGTGTATTATGACGATGTATACAAGTTTCATTTAATAAGACAATGTCTAAGACCGTAGTAAAAATAATGCTTTGTAAACTCTAAAAGTACTGCATGATAAAACGTGATACCTGAACAGCCAGACTCATCAATGAGGTTCTCGCAATCCGGTGTTCCGTCGCACCGCTGATCGGCACTCAGCCATGTGTTAGAAGGGATGCACAGCAGGGAGTCATTGACGGCAACAGTAACAGCTGCAATAAAGCAGTCAACATGTGTTATGTAAAATAATCAGAGAAAAGCATACCCAGTGCACTCTAAGAGAACGTCTAAGAGATGATTACACAACACAGACTTTGCCAAGTTTGCAGAGAGACAAAAAAAATCTGAAGTTACACGTGATATAGAGAAGAACTTCTCAGCCACGATGGTAGAGTGCAAAGTGCTTTCCCTTAGAAGTAGCAAAAAACACTCTCTGGGCCTGTTTCACAGATACGTTTTCACGTGGAGTTGCGTGCATATTTTTAGGTACTGTGATAAGGAAGCACATCACATGGAGGAGATGAAGTAAAACTCTTTCATTCCGTAGCAGTCAGACAGCATAGCAACAGCAAGTTGGTAACAGCACTGCAGCATGTAAGTGTCACAGCATAGCTCACAGACAGTTCACAGACTCTTCAAGTGCTCCAGAGGTCCCTATGCTAACCCAACCCCCGGCCTATCACTTGGGCAGCTATTCCACCATCAGGAGTCCTGATCCTCTGTCTTTGAAGCCCAAGCCTGATCACACCAGTCTCCCTGCTGCTGCTCTAAAACCTGGTCAGGATTCTCCACATTACTCCCATGTGGAGATATGCTGTCTCTGTCACACTCCACATTACTTTCATGTAGAGGTATGCTGTCTATGTCACAGTACGTTTTAAATGCGCATGTGTAGTAACTTTACTTAGGTAATTTATGCTGAATCTACGCTTGTTTGTGCTGTAGGCGCGGACATGAGAATCGCACTTGGGGACATATGTACGGATGGGCGGCGTATAAATACGTACCTGAAAATTTACATGAAAGTGGGTGGGGGGGGGCATTTAAATGAATGATTGAGAGCGCGGCTATACTGAATCGCATGGACGGAGGACATACACACTTAAAGATCAGAGTGGTCTATGGAGGTGTAAGTCTATGATAGCACGGTCGAGAGAGGGGAGGGTCGCGGGAGTTGGTGGGTGTTGCCTTGCTAT
Source organism: Limnodynastes dumerilii (assembly GCA_011038615.1). NCBI lineage: Eukaryota > Metazoa > Chordata > Amphibia > Anura > Limnodynastidae > Limnodynastes > Limnodynastes dumerilii. Next base: position 968,616 of record WWET01000123.1, on the reverse strand, counting down.
GTGCGGACGTATCTGTGAATACGACCCTCTCTCTAAACTGGTAACTAATTGTAATGTCAAGTTGTGTGTGTGGCTGTTTCCCTGGCACAATACTGTACTAGGAATTATGGATATTGGTAATGGGTACCATGGTGAATGGACGTATTTCTGCAAGGCACCCATTCCCATTAGTACATACTGCTTTCCCCAAAGGGGTGCAGCATTTCCCCGATGGGCTGTGGCAGTTAGTGTTAGATAGAGAAGGCTTGGTTAAAAGAAGGGAAAGGTTAGGGTTAGGCTGCAGAGAGGTTTAGCTTAATTGCATTTTATTGTTAACAACGGCAACAACTGGTGATGGCGGCAAAAACTGTGGTGGGGATGGCAACCTGGAGGTGGGGGTTGATTGGCGATGATGGGGAGTGGGCAACAGGATGAACTTTGCCTAGGGTGTCCAAAAACCAAGCACCAGTCCTGTTTACATGTCTAAAGCTTTCATCCTGGCATATCTAGGAGGAGCTTTCAAATCTGCCCCTGATAATGCATTAATATATTATAACACATGAACAATGAAAATTGGGTCAAATCTTAATTTAATTACTTTAAACAGTGAATTGGATAAAATGAGCAATGTGTTGGTTTAAACTACTCTTTAGTACGCATTTTGCATCCCACTTTCAGGAAACCATTGTGAATATAATTCCTGTGGTTTTATTCAACTTTGTAACAATGCGACACCTGGAAATTTGGCTTCTGTAATTTAAAAGTACAATTTTATGACTAGCAATCAACCTTGTTTTATGACTGCTAGGTCTTATGAAACAAACTTAATTGCTTTCTATAAAGAAAAAAGTTAGTGGACACTATAGCAGTAGATGTGATTTGTTAGGGGTACATCGAAGGCTTCTGTCTGGCTTGTGCTCCTATTCATTTTCTTTATAAAAGAGGTATTAAATGTCATGTCTCTTTATTTGCACAAAAACTCAATAAATCAGCAGCGTCTTTAAATGAAGTGGCATCCTACAAAATAAGGAGGTTTAGAGATTGTACGGAAAATAAATCAAGTCTTGATTAAAGTTTAAAAATGTAATTTCAATATAAACCCTAAGTGTTCCATAAAGTAAGTAAACCCTTTATGTAAAAGCCACCAAAGGTCTATAATATTCTGGACTCAAAGCAATAAAATTATATAGTGAGTAACAGGACAACTTGAAAGTTTACATGTTTACAAAGTTTACAAGTACATGTGTCCTCTTGAGCTGGTCATATGCTATACAATATTTAAGCCAATCAGCCAATTATCAGCATACCAATCCAGAGATGAGTGCACCCTCACTTGCGTGTCGTATCTCAATGTGATTTTGTACTACACGCGCTTAGAAATGATGACCATGCACAGGGGCGTTTTAAGAAGTGAGGGGGCACTTGTGCAAGATTTCTACATGCCCCCCACCCCCTTACCCTGAGACAGGACTGTCCCAATTCTCAGACCTCCAAAGGGGCGGGGCTTAAAGTGGTCCATGAGGCCTCGTCCCCTTTAAGGTCTGCAAATCGAGACAGTCCTACTGTAGGGGAAGAGGGGCTCATTAGGCATCTATTTCTTCCCTCCGGGAGATCTTGGAGGGAAGAAATAGATGCGGAATGGGCTCCCCCTTTTCCTGCCAACCATGATATGTGAATTAGGTGCAGGATGAATGCCACATGACCCCCTGTTCTGAACACTTTGCACCCATTATAGATATGCCTATGACCATGCAATTATGCCTAATTCAGACCCATAAGCAACTCAGTCTTATGTTCTGAAAGGCATGTCATTGTAGCGATGGGGTGCAGAGACGAAGACAATGTACGGTAAGGGCGGGCTTAAGTAAGTGCACCGAGTCGAGAGCTGAACGGTAGAAATAGGCACAGTTTAAACATTTGCACCAGCCACAGGTCATGTCTAAATCCAGGGCACTGACACTCCATGACCTATTACAAACCCATGCGTTACAAGTTCATAGTTCATAATCACCATACAAAAGTGAAGAAATCGCTGGCATTGTGTAGGTGTAAAATATGTTATATGTAAATTAATAAAAAATATTTTTTTCATCATTTTTATGTCTAAAATCATTCTTTGACATTGTTTCAGTGCATTCGCATTGCGACAGAAGAACTCGCACTATTCATAACCACCATTTACAGCATACATCATAGTGTACAACGCTGTACTTACGCAATATATATGGGCACATAGGTGCACTGAGCTTGGCTGCTTTGTGCTGATACCCTACGTTTTGGTACCCAACATGCCTGTTTCAGTATTGTGAGCTGTAGTGTCCTTGTCAGCCCTTAGGGGCGCTCTTGGACACTTGCCTCTCAAAATTGTGGACACTTCAGATCCGCCTCTAGGGGCTGCTGTTTAGTCTTTTTCTTCTGGGATTAATTTACAGCACATGAACAGTTAGGATACTGCTTCTAGTTAACTCAGGTGCTGGTCATTCTGCCTTGTTTGCTTTGCTAACTTTGGGCTGGATCCAGACTTGAGTAAGTGCTTGAAATTAACATGGGCTAAACCATGGTGATTGCAGGGGAGTCATATTTCATCTGTTGCAAACAGTATTAGAGTTGAGAGGTGATATCTCCAATCCCAAGTCTAAATACAGATCCGGCCCAAGTGTAAATAACAGTGTAATAGTAAAGCTGGTCACTATCTGTGTGCAGTAGGCAATTCCAAGATACATCCCTGCTTGCAAAGAATACAATTAACTTGACTCCCAGTGCAATCAACATGGTTTAGCCCAGCAGTAACTAATTTCAAGTACTTATTTAAGTCTTGATCCAGCCCTTTATGTGTATTTCAGTCCTGCTGTTGCTGCCTTGTACATTTGTGAACCAGCTGCCTTTTGTCCTTTATGTTGGTTGAAATTGGTTTGTGTATATATTTATTTTCATTTGTATCTTGGTATTTGGGTTTTCCTTATGTTCTAGTGTTCTCAGTTCTATTGACCACTGTTTATATTTGTGTAAATCTATATGTTTGTATTCAGTTTACCTTTGTGCTCCAGCTTCTACTGTTTTTGGTTACTCCTATTTTGTGCTCTGTGTTCCCACTGGTTCCTGTTTGTTTTTATACTTATACTGTAATTTATTTTTGTATTGTTCCTGGTTTTGTCATAGTTTTTATTGCTACAAGTTCACATTCTCTGCTTATCTGTATTCTATTGTTTGCACTAATAAATAATTTTGGTCTGTTCACCCACGCCTGGTTATTAGTGCTTCAATTCACCTTGGACTGATTTCCAGTGATCGTGACCTGCTGGGTGCCTGCCACTCAAGCCTATCCCTACCAACAGGAGCTCTAGGAAAGACCAGCTCCAGTTAGATTCCACACTGTAGTAGCAGTCTCATAACAGTGCCATACTTGCATAGTGCTTACGCATGTGCTGCACGCTGATTGGCTCACTAGGGTGTCAATAACCATTTGGTAAAGTTTTTTTATTTTTATATTTTACGTTCTCTGAGAGTCTTTGTTAACAAAAGTACTGTTATAATTTCATCATGCCTGAGTGGCTTCAGAACACTGTGTCTTTAGAGTGACTCAGAAAAATATCCCTTATCCATTTAAATGTATAATTATAAGAACCTAAACATATTTATCACATAGCTAAACCTGGATGACTCATTGAGAAGCAATTAAAAAGCTGTTGATAGCAGTACGCCTATGTAAAGCAAACTCTGGCCTTACAGAAGCGAGACCTCTAATGTAGGACATTGAGGGGGCTAACAAAACACTCTGCACAGCAGCTAACACAGAGGTTTGTTCTCAAATGAATAATATAGAAATGTTCATGACAATAGTTGTTAGAAGAAGCTGGTGGGTGAGTTTTGGAGAATGATGGACAAGATGCAGGCAAAAAACAAAAATGAGAGGGACACCAGGGAGCTGAGGAAGTTCTAGGGTACTACTGTTGATCAATGGGAACTGCAACATTACTTTTGGTATAATTAGGTGAGTGGAGAGATCTATTGTTTATATGCAAAAACTGTTATAAACCTCAACCTAAACAGTTGTAGATCGCCACTCTGATGATCTGTCTTTTGATAGATAACTTTGTGCAACGAAGCCACGTTTTCGTCATTTTCTGGAGAGACAGCTAGATTCCTGTGACCGCTGTCTCTACAAAAATGCCAACGGCGGCAGGTAGGTTTTCTTCATCCGAAGGCTAACCATCCCCTATACTCAAGCTAACCTTAACTCTCCCCTAACCCTAATTTTAGTCGATCCCTCTCCACAGCCTAACCCTAACCATCCTCGTCCTACAGCCTAACCATGACCCCCTTAACCCTAACCAACCTCGTAGAACAGTCTGACCCTTACCCTATCCATTCTCGTGCTGAAGCCTAACTTTAACCCTCCTCTAACCCTAACTTTAACCCTCCCATGTCCACAGCCTAACCATCCTTGTCCTGCAGCCTAACCTTAACCCTCCACTAACCCTAACCATCCTTGTCCTGAAGCTTAACTGTAATCCTTCCCTTAAACCATACCATCCTCGTCCTGCAGTCTACCCATAACTGTCCCCTAACCTTAACCATCCTTACCCTGTAGCCAAACCTTAACCTTTCCCTTTCTGCAGCCTAACCTTAACCATCCTCTCTTTGCAGCCTAATGCAAACCAGGAATTGGTACCTTGTCAAAATAAGAACATTTGACATTGTACCCATTCCAATTTTAAAATATTGTTTATTGAAAAGGTAGCCATGATTATGCTGTAAGCTATATCAATGTCGAAAATGGGATTGCCGATGTAGGAACATCATTTATATTTATATACTGCACTATGTCTGTTGTTAAATTCCTCTGACAAGTCTTCATTTTCATTATTACATTAGGTGTCCTATTCTTAAGTTACATAGGCACTGACATTGCAACAAAAACTAGTGACCCACAGAGAAGGATGTCATATGAAGGTTTAAGTATTTAAGTATACATTGACATTTGGGTCTGAGAGAAACTTTTAATGTTCCACCTTATTTTATTACCTTCCCGTGTTTTACTACTAGCCACTCTATTTTGTTTAAAATAAATTTAAGTCACTTGAAAATTAAATTTCAAAATGTCGCTATATATTAAAGGGGGTTAGAGTCGGTTTTTAGCAGAAATACGACTACAACAACTTTACAAGGCTCAACACTTACTGGGCAACAGAAAGCCGTGTCCCTGACGCTCGCTGAAGCTGCGGGGAGAGAAGCCTAATAGTGCAATGTTGACGTTTACTTTGGGTCACATTAGGGACAACATTTATGGAGAAGCTGTCCGCAAAGGAGACAAGCGTAACACTAAAGACATGAACAGATAAGTTATTGGAAGGGTGTGGAGAGAGTGTGTGAGTGGGGAAGGAAGGGGTTACACAGATTCATATGTGGCAATAATAGAGAACAAAGGGAGAACTGTTATGTGGGCTCATGTAACACACAGAGAACTAAACCACTAATGGAGGGCAAACAGAGAACTATTATAGGGGCATATATGGCACACAAAGAACTGTTATGGGGGCATATGTGTTACTAATGGAGGCAAATGTACATGGTAATTTGGCGGAGTAGAGGAACATTGCTTGAGAGAAGGGAATAAACATAATAATAAAGGGGACACGAGAATGATAACTGTGAGATGGGGCATTTAAAGGTCATGCGGCTGACAAGTATTGAGAGGCATTAACCATACAGCAGTCAGGTGAAGGATACTGAGGTATGAAAGTAGAAAGTATAGGACTCTATACACACACTTGCGTCCATATAAAATTGGCTAAATGACCTGAGTCAGGTTTTGTTCTGGCTCCTAGATTCTAAAGGAAATAGTTAAGCCCGGTAATAATATATATTATTATTAGATTTCCATATTTTAAACACAAAAGGGTAAATCCAGACCTACGGGCTAGTTACGTTAGAACGTGTAGCGTATTTACGGAAGTGTGATTTCTATGCACTCCCCTAGGCACTCCCTTCGCTCGTATGTACTTTGGTTACTTCACGCTTCCCAAACCCTACCTTAATTTTTCATAGCGTAAGTACTGACGTACGTAATGGATTTACATACGTGACGGCCAAACCCGGCCCATACTGTCCAATTTAAATGCCTCCCTCCGCCTACAAAGCGTAATTACGGGCGTCGTATTGATTCCCCTGTCCCTTTGTTCGTAGTTACGCTGATGGTACATACGTTCAGAGCCGTAGCTAAAGAAATTTGCGCAAGGGGCAAAAAGGGAAAATGGCGCCCCCTACCTTGGATTAATAACCAGTTTAACCTTAAAAAAGAACTTAATGGTGCCCAACTTTGGCTTAGTGCCCTGGGCGACCGTTCCTATGGCACACCCCTTGTTACAGCCCTGCGTACGTTCAGCGTTGTGTGGCGTAACATCTGCCGTGCGCATGCAGAGTAAATACAAATAGCCGATTTGAGGTCTTGGTAAATACACTAGCATACTTAGCTCAGGATCTGGCCCAAGCACTCTATGAAAACTCAATGTAAATAATATAAAAAGCATTAGTGGTTAGTGTTCTGAGTGACAATATGAAAACATGTACAGAAAACGCTAACCCCCAGGAACGAGGCAGAGGCTAGACTGATGCTGGATCAGACAATGAGACCCGATGCGTATCATCTGACACGAGAATGCACAGATGTTACTTGCGACTTGCGTAAGCCCCCTTGCGTTATGAAATCTGGATACAGCCCTTCATTGCCATTTTGTTCCTCTGTATCCTGTTCATTTAATTTCATTTTAAGTACAGAATAACAGTAAGAAACACAACATAACCTTCATAACATTTTATGAAAATCTCAATAGCTACAACATAGTAACTTGGATGGATTTCAGATCTCTGCATCTACTTAGATATGAGTTTTATCCCTCTTCAATAATTAAACGTCTTGTTTACTTCTGTTCTTTGGCGATCTTTCTGCCCTTGTATTTTATCTCAAAATAACAGATTTTATTTCCCCCCACAATATGTCATCACCTATAAAGATTATTTTATCAGTGAAGTGTGTATTCAACAAGAAAGTAAAGGCAACATTTCCATCGCTGTGATTAGATTTCAAAGCAAATGAAATCATTATAAGGCAACTCTTTTTTTTGTCCTCTGAATCTAATGTGTTGGTACAGTTATTGCCATTCTTCTGACAAAATACAGAGAAAAGAAAAGAGAAAATGGGCTTTGTATGAAAGCATGAAAGATTTTTCCAAGGTTATGTTGGGATAACATAAAATAGATATCGGACCCTTTTATATTACAATGAAGGTATTCAGAGTATAACATATACATCCGGTGTTTAGCGATTTTTACTACTATGCATGCGTAGTAATTTTTTAGTCTTTCAGACCGCATTTACGCAATCTACGTAAGAAAAAGATACGTAGATTATGTTAAAAGATTACTACGCAAAATCACTAAACACCAGACATATATGTTATACGTCCGGTACTCTGAATACGGGTCATGGTGTATACGCAGTATGAAAATTGGTGTATGTGTGGATGTTATGGAGAGAACTGTATCAAGCACTGGGGTTGCACATACGTGATATTGACGGGATGCAGACTCCATACAGAAAGCGCTGTTTCCGAAATAAAGATTTTATTAATGAACGTGTAAGAATGCTGAAGTTAAACCGCCACCGCAGACCTGTTGCACTGCCGTAGACCCGCCGGACAGGTGAGTATTACAGGGGAGTCTATGGGGTGTTTTAGGGTTAGGAGTCTATAGGGATTTTTAAGGTCAGGCTACGGGGAAGGGAGTCTTAGTGTCAGGTCGGGTTGCGGGAAGGGAGTCTTAGGGTCAAGCTGTGGGTAGGGGAGTCTTAGGGTCAGGCTGTGGAAAGGGAGTCTTAGGGTCAGGCTGTGGGTAGGAGAGTCTTAGGGTCAGGCTGCCGGGAAGGGAGTCTTAGGGTCAGACTGTGGGTAGGGGAGTCGTAGGGTCAGACTGTGGGTATAGGAGTCTTAGGGTCAGGCTGTGGGGAAGGGAGTCTTAGGGTCAAGCTGCAAGGAAGGGATGGTTAGGGTCAGACTGTGGGGAGGAGAGTCTTAGGGTCAGGCTGCGGGTAAGAAAGTCTTAGGGTCAGGCTGCAAGGAAGGGAGGGTTAGGGTCAGACTGTGGGGAGGGGAGTCTTAGGGTCAGGCTGCGGGGAAGGGAGTCTTAGGGTCAGGCTGCGGGGAAGGGAGTCTTAGGGTCAGACTGCTTGGAATCCCTTCGCTACGTAATCTGTGGGCGCTATATAAAAACCTGTTAATAATAATAATAATAATAATAATAATAATAATACATGATTGAGAACCCAGTCGCAGCACAGCCATGGCTCCTATCAAGTTGCTATTGGAGCTTGTAATATTACTGGTCAGCTAAAGTGATAGAATAACACTGGGAAGACAATGGTTCACCCTACATAAAACAGATGGATTTTTTTGTTTGTTTTAATATGTTGTTGCTTTATTATTTTGTTGAGGTCCAAATCTATCATCAGTGAAAATTTCCTTTGCCCATTGAAGCCTATAATATCATTTATTTAAATTTATGCAAAATAGGTAGCTTAGCAGTGATGAGATTCTTCATTTGAAGTTGATAATGGCCATCTAAACATGGTTAATGGAATACCCTCTGAAAGCTGTAGCTGTTCCGATGCTTTGAAGGACAGTCTGGGGACATTATGCATTTCACCCTTTCATCTCTGTAAAACCATACAATGCTATAATACTTACAGCAGTTATTTTCATCATCCGCCAGCAGGCAATCTATCACACCATCGCACCACATCATTAATGGGATACATTTCTCGAGACACTGATATTCTGTAGGCCTGCAGC
>WWET01000123.1:948904-959768 GCA_011038615.1 Limnodynastes dumerilii | reverse complement strand
GCTCTTCCGGAGTCGGGCCAGGAAGCACCGTGGGGCAGATGATTTCATCGGTGCCATCCTTGCACTCCTTTGTGCCATTACACGTTGCAGATAAAGGAACACATTCTTTTTCATACATGCAAGTGAAATATTCCAGAGGGCATGTAGGATTTGATGGTGGTCCTGAAAAATAAGCAATGCCTTAAGTTAATGGGCATAAAAACTGGAAATGTCAGTTCTAATAAAATACTAAGCTTAAACATGTGTATCATGATGTCAAAATTTACACATTAATGTATAGTATCCGTCACAGTACACTGCAAATTCTGGGCCGGATTCACACATGCGATATTGCTACTTTTTCCGTGAGTAGTAACTTTTTTTACGCAAGTTACGTAGGATTTAGGCACAGAAGTCCATTAGGCACGGGTTTCAAAATCGTACTTAGTGACTTACGTACGGAGGGGCGCGGTTATCTTCTGTACGGTCGAAGTTACGTGAAAGTGGGCGGGGAGGCATTTAAATGGCCTTTTGAGGGCGCAGTTAGTAATGTACGCTCGTAGCTAAGCAACTTAGGCACATAAATACGCCCGTAGAGTTAAGGGTGCCCTATGGAGGCGTAAGTCGCCAAAAATCCGTCTGTGTGAGGGTAGTGTCATAGGTGTTGCCTTGCAACGTAGGTGCGTATAATTGCGTACTTATTTCACACGTATCTGTGAATCCGGTTCTCTATCTGTATTTTATATAAACTAAGTTGTATTTTAGGGACTATGGGACAGATCCAGACTTGGATCCCCAAGCAAAAGATTTGGATAGATCTTCGGGCATATAAACTAGACATCTCTGTGTTATAACCACTCACATGGACAGACTTACAATATCCACGGCCTGTGTTACATTTTATAACTCAAATGCACATATATTCCCGGAGGTCTATAGATGGGTAGACAATAATAGGTAACCCTATGCTGACAGCAGCCTAAGAGGGAAATTACACATTGGAGTAGATCCAGAAGTATGTACGCGAGCGATTTTACGCTAGCCGCTGAGGTAAGATCGCCTATCAGTATTTACTGCGAATGTGTGCGGCAGATGTTACGCCACGTAACTCTGAACGTACGTACCAGCCTAGTATCAAAAGTGTAACTATGAACGAGGGGGCGTGCCAGACATATGACATCTGTAGTTATGATTCGGAGGCGCAGAGGGGTGAGGCATTTAAATCCAGCAATCTGGCCGTGCTTAGGCAGATACGCACGTCAGTAGTTACGCTGTGTAAAGTTAAGGTAGGGTTTGTGAAGCATAAAATGGCCAAAGTACGTACTAGCGAGGGGAGTGCTTGGGGGAGTGCATAGTAATTACGATAGCGTAAATAAGTTACGTCTTGAATCGTAAAGGAGACGTAGCTCTGGACCGTTGTTATTTATTCAGGACGGGTTGGAATCTTCATTGAGGGGACAGTGCCTCCACTTTTGCATCTGGCAATCTTTAGTTAATCTATTCATTTGTCACATGAGGTGTTTTACTTTAAATTAGAAGTTAACAAGATGGCCTTTGGCTAATTATTTGGTGGTAATGAAACGATGACCGCCATCAGTTTTTGTTGTGTCTCTAAAGAGTGGAAGGGTGACAGGTAGTTTTTCTTCATCCTAACCCTAACGATACCCTTCTCACAACCTAACCTTAACCGTGTCCTAACCTGAACCCAAACCATGCCCATCCTGCAGCCTAATCTTAACCCTCCCCTTACCCAAGCCACGCCCATCCCACAGCCTAACCTTAACCGTGTCCTAACCTGAACCCAAGCCATGCCCATCCTGCAGCCTAACCTTAACCCTCCCCTTACCTAACCCACGCCCATCCCACAGCCTAACCCTGACCATCCCTGGGAACGGATACCTTGTCGAAATAAGTACGTTTGACATTGTACCCATTCCGATATAGCAATATTTTTTTTTTATTATTTAAAACCTGTCTAATATAGCAGCAATTAACAGTATTCAAGTTTTTAAGGGTACTGCACCAAACCATTTCTCTTTCCACCTTGACACATCATTGCCATTTTGTACCATATCTTGGCCCGGATTCACAACTCCGGATGTCTTCCCCATACATCCGTAATTTTGCGATAGTAGCTACTACACATGCGTAGTAACTATTTTATGTAATCTATGCATCATCTGTAAAGACCACATATACGCAATCTATGTAACGGCACAATACGTAGATTATATAAAATAGTTACTACGCATGCGTAGTAGCTACTAGCGCAAAATTACGGACTTATCGGGAAGACGTCCGGAGTTGTGAATCCGGGCCCTCGTCTTCCTTTAACATTGCTCCCCTATATGATATACACTAATCTATATTACCTCCAGATCCGTCCACCCCCACCAATGTGCATTAATCTGTACAGATCTGAATTAAGTGACATAAAACTTTGCTAAGATGATCTGTGCAGGGCATACACCTGCATGCTCCGTACAGAAGGGGGCAGTACTGAGTACCAGTCAATTATGTTTATTTATATTGTGTACCTGCCTCTTTTTTTGTCATATTCTTGCTCATATCCTTGCCTCAGGTAATATAAATGGTTTAACTGCAGCACAGGCCCATTGCCAGCACTGGTAATACATAACTAATCGACCAAATAAAAAGAATATTGGTTGTTGTTACTTTATGGCAAGTAAATTATACTGATGGTGGCAATTATCACTGGACTTAATGTTTAACTGAGTCTTCAATTATTACCTACCATTTTCGAATACTAATTACAGCACTTTGAGCAGCAATATTGATAAGCATGAAATTTAGCAAGCAAAGAGGCATCACTGAGATTATGTTACCTTATAGTAGAATTATTCTGAGCTAATATTTTGATATATAGCAGGGTAGAAAATAAAGGGTTATTTTAGAATGTTTTTAAGAACTTTAGCGATCTGAAGTTATTGCTATGAAAAATGTCAGTTTCAATAGCATTTTGCACAACATTTTGTTAAACGTTGTCAGATTTACAAATTTTGTGTGCAATATAAACAAACCCTCCCAGAATGTCAGACAGACCCATAAAATTCAGCTAGCTTACACTGCCATAAGCCTGCCTTAAGTCCCTCGGACCTGATCCAGACCTACGCCGATGCGCTGTGCTTAGTAAAGCAATAGTGTATTGGCGTGTACTTTCCCCGACACTCCCCCCTGTCCCAGCGTATTTATCCTCGCTTATACCGGCTGAAGGCTACCATAACTTCAGCTGGTGTAAGCGAGGGTGAATACGCTGGGACAGGAGCATATTAACTAAAACCCCTCCCTCCCTCATTATACTCCTTCCCCCCCGCCTACCTACACTAACCTTTGCGTAGTAACGGCGAGGAACGCCCCCTCAGCCGTTACTATTCAGTGAAACCATGGGCCTCAAGTCACTTACAGGAGATTTGCTGGCTCTCCCGGGATACCGGGAGTACTGCCCGAATTTCGGGAGTCTCCCGGACATTCCGGGAGAGTCGGCAACCCTGGTTTATTCTGTCTGTGGGCATGTCTGGGAGCAGCAGCTGAGAGGGGTTGCTGCTCCACAGCAGCCATTTTGGAGACTTTAAGGGGTGTCTACTGAGGTAAGTTTGGCTCTCAGTTTATAAACATATATATGTGACCCAATATTGGGACTCTCACTGTTAGAGTTAGGACCACCATATACAGAAAGGCCTTGACGGTGGCTGGTGGCTTATCGCATATTTGCACAAATATGTGTAACGAACATTTTCTGTGTTTTATTTTACAGATAGAACAGTAGAGTTTGTTACTGGTTTATGGCAGTGTGCTGGGGCTTTTTTTCCCTTGGTTTCTGTGGCTAGCAGATTACCCCCCGGCCTTTCATGCACTTGTTTAACATATACCTATAAATTGATTGAGCAACTTCCATCCTCTGTTTATCCCATCTCTAAATTGCAAACTGCAGTAAAAAGAAACCAGTTCAATATTTAAGTGCTTTTAAGGAATATAAAATTATTTTTGTTTAGTTGTTCCTCTAAATCTGAATAAGCCCTAAAATTGTAAACTGGGATATGATAAATTTGGATTAAATCTTCTTTACTAAAATGAAGTGAACAGTAAAAATGTGTCCTTGTAATCTCATAGTATAAATAGCTAAAAATAAATATGTGACATGCTGGTGTTTCTGTATACTGAATGTGTTTTTCCTTACATGCTGTTTCTACTAAAAGCATCTCTTACAAGTACACTAGATGTGGTCTCTATGATTAATGGCAGTTGCATGTAGCAGGTCTCTGTGAAATCATGTGTTTGTGAGTATGTGTAGAGAAGAGATTAACCTGCACCTTTACTGTACCATACTGAGTAATAGCATGGAATTTCCTGTATTTAAGTCTTTTAACCTGATATAGACACTTCATATATTTTGAAAACTGTGGAGTTTATTCTGAGTGGGATGTGGTTGTCGACCCGGTATCAGTATTTTTAATATGATAAAGCCACCAATATGATAAAGCCACCAACTGAATGGTGGCTGAAAAGTTGTTCAAAAAGCTTTGAAAATAGAAGTTTGCTATTGAGAATAGGAAACTATTTCCCTGTTCCTAATAGCTACAGGCTGCGGCAGTTGAGGCAGGTGGATTAGGGTTAGACTGTGGTGTCTGTGGCAGGTAAAAGGTTAGGGCTCAGGGGTGGAACTACCATTGGTGCAACAGGTGCAGAGGCAAGGGCCCACAGCCGTAATCACCGCACTGCTTAAGCTCCTCACCGGGTTACCTGGGATATCATCAGGGCCAAAGCATAATTTTTGCACCTGGGACCACAACTCGCTAGTTCCGCCTCTGTTAGGGCTTAAGGGAAAGGTTAGGGTTAGGCTGCGGGGTATGGAGTGTTAGTGTATGGAGTGTAAATTACCTAAATCAGTTCATTTCTTAAATTCCCGCACTTAAGAAACCAAAGCTTCTTAAGTGGAATCTGACCCTGCATACATATGATGGGAAGAGAATTGGGTTGCCCCCAACCCTGAAACCTGCCTGTACACTTGGCTCTTGGCCTTATAGTATGCTGCTTTTTACAACTACACACTAATGTAAAAAAACAATAAAGAAGATGATGGGACCTCAATAACTATAGCACAGTAATCATGTCAATGGTTAATACATTCTACAGATAAACTAATTCAAAGTAAAACCCCACACGACTGTAAACCTGAAATGCTGAAAAAAAATTCCTAAGGCAGGAAATGTGTTCACATTTGATGTCTGATTCTCTGGGAGCATTGTCTGTATGCTGCACAAACTCTGCATTACCACATAACACCCTACAGCTAAAACTCCAAGAGGAAACACAGAAACCCCCATGAATTTCTCTCTGTACCGAGAACAGGATGTCTTTTATTACGGTGTGTTCACATTCTACACAGTAATCACAGTTAACATTTATTTTAAATAGAAGCTTGAGAACAGTGCAGATTCTGCCAAAGGTGGATGTCCCCATATGTCCTGGCTTTTCCTGGGTAATAGTGGTAAAAATACTTACATCAATTAACACTTCTCATCTACCTGGAGAAGACAGTAGCAACATGTGGCACCAGAGCTGTCCATCAGGGGGAACAGCCGGGACTATTTTCCCGGACCCGGAGCTGATAGGGCCTGCGATACACCCCTTTGCTCTGTGGATCATTTCACAGGGAACCACTTCCCTGCGTACCGGGCTGAGGTTAATACTGGTCCGCACGGTCATTGCCGCTACCCGCTACCCCCGCTAATCTAAATACCTCCGCCCCTCCCACTTTTACCCAGACCCTCCCATACACCTCCCCCCCACCCTACGCATGCGCCTTTACTAAAGATACGCACCTAAGAAGAGACTGTTTCTTAGGTGTGAATCCGGTCCAATGGGCCAGATACAGAACTACGGACTAGCGCTGTTCGTATTTACGCACATCGTAAATACGTAAATACTATGCACTCCCCGGACACTCCCCTCCAACGGCCGTAATGTCATTGCCTTACGCCTACTGAACCCTACCTTAACTTTTGCAAGCGTAACTATGGCAGGAGGTAACTACGCGATGGTCGTAACTCTGTAACTCAGCCCATACTGTACGATATAAATGCCTCCCCCCATCTACATTCCGTAACTGGAGCGTTTTTACGGCTACCGTAATATAGGCACGCGCATTCGGCCGTAATTACGCAAATGTTACGGGCGACCTATTTTCAATTACGGTTGCCATGAGTTACGACAGGAAACATCTGCTGGGCGCATGCGCAGAACGTCCTTACAGCCAAAGTTACGCTTATGGTTAGCGTAAATACGCCTGTGAGCGTAGTTCTGGATTTGGCCCAATATCCCTAACTCATTAAAAAATGCAACCTAAAAAGCACTAGCTATTTGTATTTTATGTAGGTGACACCTCGGTGTATATCTTGCTTCAGACAGCCTTCTGTCTACCGGTACCTATAAATGACAGCTGACTGTCACATGCAAAAAGACTGAGAAAGACAAACTTCTGTTTATAACATAGGGCCGGATTCGTGCGTGAATGTCACATGACTTCCCCAAGCTACTTGCAGGGGATATTCTGGCAATGCGCATGATGTTACCCAATGGATAGCAGATGTTACGCAATGGATTTCCAGGCCATATTCAGACTTGCGTTTTCTGTGCCCGTCCGTCCATAAATAAGCGTTTGTAGCTACTGGGCATGCGTAGTAATTTTTGTACGCTGTTTACGTAGCGTCACGCTACGTAGATTGTGTACACGCGGTCTTTAAGGACGGCCCACCTTCTCCGCCATGAGGAAGACATTTACATTTTACAGCATGGACTGGGTTTAGGAGTTTCATGTGGATCAGAGGTCGTATGAACCGTTAATCTGCACGTGACACCTAAGGCAAGGTTATGGCTGCTGCAAAGTCTGCACAAGAGAAGGTAGCGACAGGGCAAATTACATTTAAATAATGACAAATAGGAGTTTCATGTGGATCAGAGGTCGTATGAACCGTTAATCTGCACGTGACACCTAAGGCAAGGTTATGGCTGCTGCAAAGTCTGCACAAGAGAAGGTAGCGACAGGGCAGTTCACTCCTTTCTTCCGTGCGGACCGCCAGCCCTTCATACGTACAGAAAACTGCCCATGGAAAGAAGGCAGCAATCAATCCTGGACCAGCTGTTATTATTTCATTTCATTTAATGGCCAGTCTTTGTGGTATAACTGATATACATGAGAATATAATTGGTTTTATAATTGCTTGTATCCTCCTTTGACACTTTGGAGTCTCCTACTACTGTCGTTCAGGCGAGTTCACAAATGGAGGACATTATTCTTACATTTGTCCTTGGAATAGCAACAAATTAAATTTAAATAATGACAAAAACGGTAGGTGAGAGTTTCAAATCTCCAGAAGTGACATTCTAGTCTATTACTGAGCGAACTGTCAGCATCGCATTATTATGTTGCTTTTCTTGAAACAAATTTTACCAAAGCAAAACATATTCTATTAAATCCAGCTGGCGAAGGGCTTGGAGTGTATGTGACAGTCAAATCTACAGTAATAGTTTGAACACTTTCAAGAAACAAAATAAACTGCAGAATTTTCTCATTAATATGTTTCACTGCTTTTCCCTAACTGTAGTATTTGTGAGTGTGTGTGTGTCCTGCATTTTAATGTATTCTTTTACCATTAGGGACGCTTATTATTACAACTGGATGGCCAACTATGTTTATTGAATTTTGCTCTCGTTCTGATTGCCTTCTGCAGATTAGCATGCCATATTGCTAAATCCATTGATTTATTCGCGAGAGATTGGAACAAAATGAATCGGGGTCAAATTGCTTGACACTACCTGGTGAACTTGACAAATGTACAGTTTAATACCATAAATAAAAGATTATTGGTTTACATTCTGAAGAGAGAAACAGACATAGGGCCAAATTTACTAAGCTGCGGGTTTGAAAAAGTAGAGATGTTGCCTATAGCAACCAATCAGAGTCTAGCTATTGGTTTCTTTTTACATAACAGGGAATGTCAGCTAAAATCTGATTGGTGGCTATGGGCAACATCTCCACTTTTCCAAACCCGCAGCTTAGTAAATCTGGCCCAGAGAGGGAGGAGGAAGAGACAACCAAGTGGGGAAAGAAATGGGGATTGGAGGAAGAAAATTGGGTCAGTGAGAATAATATAAATAGGGGTAGGAATAAAATCATCAACACTTCTAATACCATCTGGATCTACAGATTATAAACTATTACAGGAACACTTAATAAATGACAGCTCTGCAATGGTTCTATTGCATCTCTGCATTATGTTAAAGACATAGGGCCTGATCCAGACCTACGACCGCGAGCGCCCGTGATCGTAGCGTATGATCGCTCGGGCATATAAACTTTCACGCCCATGACACTCCCATTGATTGTACCTACATATGGCGGCTGAACCCTACCCTAAGTTTTTCCAGCGTCCGTGCGAATTTTCGTACCGATACGCTGGTCGTACTGGGCTTAGCACGCCCATACTGTACAATTTAAATGGCTATCCCCGCCTCTGTGTAGTAACTCCAGCGTCCAGACTATCGTCGTACAAAACGCACGCCCCTTGGGAGAAAAATACGCTGAAAATACGCTCGCTGTACGCTCATGTCCTTCGTACGACCGGAAGTTGTCATACTGCACATGCACCGTGCGTTTTTTTGGCCGTTTTTACGCTCACGATCGGCGTACGAGCGATTGCGGCCGTAGGTCTGGATCAGGCCCATAGGGCCGTATTCACAGATCCGTTTTTTAAAAGTACGCAATTATACGCACGCACGTGGCAAGGCCACACCCACCATCACCCACGACACTCCCCTCTCACGGCCGTGCAATCGTAGACTTACACCTCCATAGAGCACCTCTAACTTTACGTGTGTATATGTATTCTGTACGTGCGATTCTATGTAACCGCGCCCTCAAAATTTAAATGCCTCCTCCCACCCTCTTTCACGTAACTTTTCCAGCACGTATTTCAACCCCGCCCCTCCGTACGTATATCCCCAAGTGTGATTCACATGTCTGTGTCCTAAAGCACTGATGTGCGTATATTCTACGTAACTAACGTAAAAAAAGTTACTACGCATGCGCAGTTATACTGTACCTAAAAATACGCGCGTAACACGACTGAAAATGGATCTGTGAATATGGCCCATAAAAACTATTAACAACCCTGGCTCTGCAAAAGCCCTGAATAACTAAGGGCCTGATCCAGAGTTAATAACATCAGGAGACTTAAGTGTGCACAGTGTGTAATCCTCCTGATGGTGTGTACTGCACAGAATTCAACACAGGAACACATCCGCCTGATGCCTAGTTCCGTGTGGAATTCAGTCTCCGCACTTCCCAAAGCGTACGAGATACACATGATGGGCCTGGTTCAGACCTACGCTGGTGTGCGTAGCGTATTATCGCCGAACGTACCACCGATGCACGGCAATAGACACTCCCCTTGTTCGTACCTAGTTTAGCATCCATACGCTCGACAAACCCTACCCTAACTTTTGTGTTAGTTTCCGCAGCCATCCGTACGTTCATTGAGTATAAACGACGCTTAGCACGCCTATACTGTACAATTTAAATGGCTCCCCCCGCCTACATTCCTTAACTAACTAAATTGAAACCCAAATTGAGGGTAAATAGGGTCTAGGGTCAGTATAGTTTTCAATAAACAAATGGGCAGACTAGATGGGCCATGTGGCTCTTATCTGCCGTCACTTTCTAAGTTTCTAAGGAAGTTGTCACCAGGCGCATGCGCGGTGCGTTTTTCCTGACGATTTTACGCTTACGATCAGCGTTAGCTCGCAAGCGTGCGTTGTTCTGGATCAGGCCTGATGGGTGGCCCTTAGTATTTGAATTGTACAGTAAGGACTTGGCTGAGCCATTATGTATGATCTAGTAATCCACACGCACAGAGATGAGTGCAAAATACTTAAGGCACTAAGAACGCCAGGGACAGTGTCCACATTCCTTCTTGCAGAATTGTGAATACCAAATTCCGTACGTTAGCCTCTGCAATGGAGGCTATTTTAGGGAATATGGGCCTGATCCAGACCTACGCTAGGTCTGGATCAGACCCTAGGCCCTTAAGCCTGGATCCCATCCTAAAAGTTTAGGGACTAGTGACAGAAAAGAGCTGATAGTCTGTGAAGGGAGTTTCAGGGAGTCTGGATTGAAATCATTTCTGCAATAGTTGGCTCTAATGTGCTAAAGATCATTTTGTAATGCAGATTATTTGATTTAGCTTTTATCATTTGCATTATGTTGGGACAAGGTATAGAAGAGTGGTGAAAGATAGGGAAGATGGACCTGTACAATTATGTACCTAAGGGGACATGTGCATGTCAGAAGAAACATGCTGTAAGTTCTTCCCTATGGAACTCTGCTCCGTACAGAAGAACTTCTGTAGAAGGGGTCAGCACTTAAGATCCGCATTCCTAAACCCTGCCATACAGGGTGGTAATTAAGTTCCAGGGGAGTGACGCAGATCCATGTGGACAAGATAAGATAGGATTCTGGACATGTAAGGGACGTGGACTGCCCTCTTCTGCGCCAAGTTACAGCTATCTGTGTGTATGTAAGTCGCGTGGAGATCTGAATCTGGTCTGGTGTCTGGATGGTTATAATGATCTATCGTAAATCTTATTCCAGATTGTGTCTAAATTATTATTGTGTGGGAGAAAGTTATTTATAAACAGTGCTCTGCATTTATAGACTGAGTGCTGAGCGCTGTATAAGCTGACAGTGTCTTCAGTGGATGCAGTGAGGGTGGTTCCTAATCGGGCCGGTTGAGAGGTATCTAGTACTAATCTCTTTCTCTCTCTCCCTCTCTCTTTCTCTTCCCCCTCTCCTGCTCTCTCTCTCTCT
>WWET01000123.1:936947-948744 GCA_011038615.1 Limnodynastes dumerilii | reverse complement strand
CTCTCTCTCTCTCTCTCTCTCTCTCACTCTCTCTCTCTCTCTCTCTCTCTCTCTCTCTCTCTCTTTCTCTCTCTCCCTCTCTCTAACTTGGGTGACAGAACTCAACAGTTTTCCAATAAATCTATTTATTTATATTTATGAATTTAAGCTAAGTCCCCCTTCTTTCTTGTGACAATGTGACATCTTTTTTTTAGCTGATTTCCAAACTCTACACTGATTAAATTCTTTAGGCATCTGTTGTGGTCTTTTATTTTTCATTAACTGACTTGATAGGATGTACTGTTCCAATCTATCTGTTCAGCCCAATTTTGTTTGTTCAATTTAAATAGGAAGACTATCAATAAATCTCTTCCACGGTTTGTCTGTTCTGCAGAAGCTCTTTCCATTTTATAACAAAAGGAGATAGCAGTTATTTAGTAAACAGAAAAAGCAATAAATATAAAATTAGTGATTACAACACATTTAAAGTTTTTCTTTTTAGGGAAAATATTACACTTTTACATTCACATTCGATATACATTTACATTCATGTTTAATAATAAGTAAATACAGCTATACTCAGGAAGCCAGTAATAACCAGAGAGATTTATAAAAGGATTAAGGTGATGGACTGTGCAGTCATGCCCTCCCTTTGATGAAACCACTATAAGGCATTGCATTTACTTCCACAGAGTGGGATTTGACAAAACAGTCTTCCCATTAAAGTCTATTCTGATTGGCTGCTAATTGTTCTACTTCAGCCTGTATTGATTTGTAATTATGTATCCATGGACCGTGTTTAGTCCCCCGCACCTTTTCTATACATGCAGGGGTTACCGTTATGGTGAATTGGCAACTGATACAGGGGGTTCCTTTATCAGCTCCTGTGGCAGTTACATAGAGCAGCTGATTGGAAAAGAGAGAGAGCGCCGCAAAGGAATGATGGGGATACTAGGGAGACATGATGGGGATACTGGGGGGACTGGTGACGCATGGTGGGGATACTAGGAGCTGGAGACACATGATGGGAATACTGGGAGCTGGAAACAAATGATGGGAATACTGGGAGCTGGAAACACATGATTGGAATACGGGGAAGCTGGAGACACATAAAGGTGAATATTTAGAAACTGGAGACACACATGGGGGAGAGATTGGATGGATATATATACTGTACACACAAAAAACTGGAAACAGTAAGCGCTTAGAAGGCTGTGCTTCTTTTGTATTGTGGTTACAAATGTATGATGGCAGATCTGTTTGGATATTCCTAATGCCGCCCAGTTTACCTAATTAGCATGGCAAACCCATGCTGTCGGACAGATCTCAATCAAGTACGCATGCGCAGATGTTACAAGCAAGGGGACTTATGCAAACAATTTAAGTACCCTTGTGGACTTAACTATGAATCAGGTCCCATGTGTTTTGTAAAAAATATATATAAATGTATGTGTTTGTGTATGTATCTATGTATGTATGTATGTATGTATGTATGTGTGTACTGTGTGTGTATGGATGGATGTGTGTCTATGTATGCGTGTCTATGTATGTGTGTGTGTGTGTATGTGTGTATGTCTATGTGTGTGTACTGTATGTATGTATGTATGTATGTATGTATGTGTGTGTATGTGTGTATGTCTATGTGTGTGTACTGTATGTATGTATGTATGTATGTGTGTGTATGAATATATGTATGTGTGTGTGTGTGTGTGTGTGTGTGTGTGTATGTGTGTGTGTGTAAAATAAACTGATCTGGTTCACTGATTAAATATTAAGCTGATGTGACCTGACGTCACATCAGTATCACACTGCATTTTCACTGCATTTTTTTAAAATTCATTTACATTCACATAGTTTCAGATCAGGCCCTAATGTGTCAGTTAATGGTTTATTAAAGGCTATATAGCATTCTTTTGACTGCAATTGTTGTTTTAATAAGATTTAAAGATAGCAAGAACAAAATTATCTTTCTGATGAGACATTTTAACTAGTCAAATATGAATTAGAAACATAGAAAGAAAAATAGAAACATAGAAACGCATATTTAGAATATTTTCAACTACCCTTTCAGTTAAGTTTTGTTTCCGTACATTTCCTCTTAACCTGCCGCCCTCCAGTTTATACACATGTCCTCGTGTTCTATACCTCTTGTTTTAAAAATTGCCCCCCTCCTCTACCTGGTTACACCCTTGCTATATTTGAAAGCTGATATGATATCACCCCCTTTCTCAATTGGACTCAAATTAAGTCCAGTATTATCTTATAATGCTTATAAGAAGTGGAGGAACCAAATAAAATTTACACATTGTTGACTTCTAACTTCATTAGTTATTTTATTGGACAAGGTTTATTTACTCCAGATAAGGTTCAATGAAGTTGTAGACTTAAATCCCAGCACAGAGAACAGGTGTTATACTGAGAACATAGCTGTTAGTTTTCTTCTAGAAATAAGGGAGATTGATAGAAAAAGAAAGCATGTTGCTGCATAAATTTTGAATGTGCGCTATATAAAAGCAAGGAAAGTAAAAAGGATAGAGATTAGCAAATACTTAGGATAAAAATGCAAGGTATAAAACCAAAACAGTTTTCAAGACAATTACAATATTGCCCAAATAGAAGATAAACTATAAAAATAGTAATCTTGTGGAACAAAAAGAGTTTGATTATCTTTATATATGTTGGTGTTGGTAAAAATTGACAAAACCAGTTCCAGAAAACAGCAAACAGAACATCATTAAATGTACTAAATTAATGAATGCTAGAAACCAATTAGTTGCTATGGGAAACACCTTCAACTTTCCTATAAAATATGCCCCTAGAAAAAAATACAACAGTTACCATCTACTAAGAGAACTTGTCTGCTATGGCACATAATAACATTTGCCATATATTCTTGTATATATACTGTATATTAATTCTGTTATACTTTAAAGTTTCACAAACCTCTATATAGAATAACCCCCCCTCCCCATATATAAGAGCGGCTAAAAGGAGAAGTTCGGAGGGCACTACTGTTTGTGGCATGAGCATATGAAGAGGTGACATTACTATGTAACATAGTCATGTGACCTGGGGACAATACTTATATGTACAGAAAGAAAATCATGGTACATTTTAATCAGTGCTTCCTAAAACTTGTACCAGGAAATTTCAATTATTAAAATAACAATAATAATAATAACAATAATAATAATAACAATAATAATAATAATAATAATAATTGGTACATTTCCAAGTCTATTAGTCATAATGAGACAACTCACCTTCTAGATAACAGTCCAATGTAAACGAGATATCATCCAAACCAATGTCCACTAATCCCTTTCTGCCTGCTTGAGCTTCAAAAGCCACCCGGAATGGGCTGCTGCTGGACAGGATAACACTGCCGTACAGCCATCCACGCTCCAGGTTTTCAGTCGCTGACCACAGCAGTATATTCAGCCCATACTCAGTGACTATATATACCTGTACATAACAACAGTCTGTGTGTTACTGACTTAAAGTAAAAAAAATAATATCATTAATCACAATTTACAGGTCTCAGACTGAACCCCGTGCTGTATGTGCTGATTAATGACATGGATTGTGTCAACCAGACTGCAATTTAGGCTGATGATAACAGCGATCACTCTTGCTTTAAAGGGCCGACTACGCTGCGTGAAAACCTACTGTATGACACGTACATGACTTTGAAAATCCGCAGAAGACAAACATATAAACAATCAATTCTAACATTCAGGAGTCACAATAAAATAATGTGCATCCCCCCATCCCTCCTTATACCTTCCCCCTCAACCCCCAACCATTATGAATTTTCTTCTATCTGCCCCACGACAGGTGACGAAACTCACTTTCATAATATTCTCACCACCTTCAACCTGACCTATGGACCCCATTCCCACCCACCTTCTCAAAAAACCCCTCCCACTGTTTGCTCCTATCTAGCCCACCTCTTCAACCCTTCCCTTTCGTCTGATATCTTCACATCCTATTTCAAGCATGCTCTTATGTCTCCCATTTGCAAAAATCCTAATCTGGACCCCTGCCTCCCCCTCCAGCTACTGACCCATATCTCTTCTTCCCTTCCCTGCCAAACTCCTTGAACGCTTATCAATATCTCATCAATTACCTCACTGACCTCACCCTCCTGGACAACCCCCCTCCAATCTGGTTTCTGGTCCCTCCACTCCACTGAGACTGCCTTTACCAAAGACACCAATGAGTTGCTATCCACCAAATCCATGGGCCACTACTCTATTCTCATCCCTCTTGATCTGTTGGCAGATTTTGACACCGTTGACTATCCTCTCCTGCTTCAAACCCTCTGTTTTTTTGGTCTCAATGGGTCTGATCCAGACCTACGCCCGCAAGCGTAGCGTATGATCGCCCGGGCGTATAAACTTTCACGCCCATGACACTCCCATTGATTGTACCGACTTACGGCGGCTGAACCCTACCCTTTAAAAAAAAGGCTAGGTGCCATGGTGCCTGGAGCAACCCCCCTTCTTCCACCAATCATACTGAATTGAGGCAAGGTAAACAAATTTGGTGTGTCTGTAGCTCCTCTAGTTGCGGTGGGAGTCGCAACTGTCTCTAATTCGGGTAGGCTGTCTTTGTGATTTTTTTTTTTTGAATGGGTGAGAAGTACGCCCAGCACAGACACCACCGGAGAGGTGAGTATCCTCTCTGGGGGCTTTTAGGGTTAGGGGGAGGTTTAGGCTCTGGGGAAGGGAGGGTTAGGGTCATGGAAGGGGGGGTTAGGGTCAGGCTGTGGGGAGGAGAGTCTTAGGGTTAGGCTGCGGGGAAGAGAGGGTTAGGGTCAGGCTGTGGGGAAGGGAGGGTTAGGGTACTGTAAGGGGAGAGTTAGGGTTAGAACAAGGGGAAGGGTTGGGGTAGTTTTCAGGATTACCTTTCGGAGCACCGTGTTCGGTGCTCCGTAGATCGATTGCTATGCCTCATCAAGGCATAAGCAATTGAAATCCCAGCTACTTCGAAACTGGGAGAAAACGTCCCTATCAAAATAGGGCCGTTCTTTCCGGAGACCCACACCCCTCTTCGCTGATGACAACCAAATTTACATCTCCTCCTCTGACCTCAAGTGCCTTGCGTCCCTCTCCACATGCATGGCCAAATCACCTTCCTCAAGCTGAAAATGGACAAAATGGAAATAATTGTTTATCCTCCCCCTCCATTACCATAATCATTGGTGACACTATTGTCTCCTTCTTCTCCCAAGTTCGCTGCCTGGGTTTCATCCTTGACTCCTCACTCTCCTTCACACCTCACATCCGTGCTCTCGCTCAATCTTGCTACTTCTACTTACGCAACATTACACACATCCGACCCTTCCTTACCGCCAAAACCCCTTATTCACTCTCTTGTCATATTATGCCTTAACTACTGTAACCTCCTCCTCATTGGTCTCCCACTCACTTATCATGTCCCCCCCTCAATATATACTCAATGCCTCTTCCAAGCTCATCTTCTTCTCACGCCGCTCTACATTGGCCTCTCCTTTATCCTGTCTGCCTCAGAGCTCTCTTTAAAATCCCTACAGTCACCTTCAAGGCAAACTCCTTATCAATAATAATAATAATCATAATAATAATAATAATAAAGTCTAAGATATGTAGAGACTCAATACACAAGTAGGTGTAACTAAATTTTATATAAACTGTTTAATAGGCACACAATAACCCAATACTTCAGAGGACTATCCAAACTAGTCTTTGTATTTTACCATCCTTATTCAGTGGCTGAATATGGAAGTGCATATAAAAGTTCATTGTCCCCATCAGATAACTTTAATGGGTCTTATTATCCAGACTTCTGCACGTGTTCCATATATACAGAGGTCTGGAACTCCGTACATAAGAGGGAAGAGAATTCCCTTGTTACTCCCCTCTCACATACAAGATTTGTTTAAATCAATGCCCATAAACCTTAACCCTTCCATATGGAACTGTGTACTTATAGTATGGTACATATGGACACAGTTCTGTATGGAAGAGTCTCATGCCGTCCATACTGGCTCATTTATATGGTACACCTGTTGTATAGATCTCCTTGCAAATGGAATTCCTGATCCATACGTGAACGGCGCATGTGCAGTTTAAGCTGACTTACGCAAGTGGCTTGCGTCCGGATACGGCCCAATATTTGCTTCGTTCCTGCAGGTCCTCCGGCCACTTTTCTTTTTTCTTTTATAATTTTTTTATTTCTTTATTTAAGTAGAGTTATCATAAACATACAAGACATACTATATCTTGGCAGAGATTCTCAAATATGTTTGAGACAAGGAAAAACGGATATAATACAAGAGTTTTTAAGTCTTGTGATTCTCTAACACCTTTAAGAGCAGAGTAATGTTACATATATAAAGTAAACAAAAAATAGCAAATAATAACAAACAAAAACACAAAAGTCTCTGCTGTATATGTCATACTAAATTATGACAATTAGTAACAATGGCGATGGTGGGAAAGGACAGTTTAGAATTCCTAAGATAGTGCTGAAACTGTGCCTAGCTCTGACAACTATACAAGAGGCCTATTCCAATTTTGATATAAGTACCAAGTAGCGGAGGCGAATACTTTAAGGATATCATTCCGGATCGATTCATCTAAACTCACAAGATAGAATTTCCATCTTGTGGTAAAGCTTAATTCACCTGGTTCAATGTCTGGAAAAGTGTGTCTCCTATCAAAGAGCATTGTTTCATGCATTTCTCTGCATACTTTTGTGAGTAAGGGAGGAGAGGAGGAAACCCAATGACACAGAATGGCTTTGCGTGCTCAGGTGAGCAGTACAGTCAACCAAGGCTTTCATGACTATGTAGGAAATGAAGACAAAACCAAGGACAACTC
The DNA here is from genome assembly GCA_011038615.1 of Limnodynastes dumerilii. NCBI lineage: Eukaryota > Metazoa > Chordata > Amphibia > Anura > Limnodynastidae > Limnodynastes > Limnodynastes dumerilii. The sequence continues at coordinate 941,899 of WWET01000123.1, read as the reverse complement.
GTCAAAATTACAGAGAAGTATAGGGACTGGATGCTTGGGAATAGCCATTCCAAGAATATATTTAATATAATCTATGATTTTATCCCAAAAAGTTACAATTTTCCTACATGACCAGATTTTGTGAAAAAAAAGTTGCCTTCTCCCTGCGTCCTTTGTTCTTGAGAAATATAGGCCCTATTCAGAAGCCATAAATGCATTTCTTGTAATTTGGTTGCATGCAAACATTTCATAAAATGACTATGATACTTAGATATCAAAGTAGGATCTAACTCTTCCATTATGTCCCGTTGCCATCTTTCTAGCATAGGGCATCAGAGTATCAGTGGATCATTTGAGAGTAGAATATTGTAAATGTGCCTTATTTTTAATTTGTTCTTTTTAAAGAAACCGAGTAGAGTTCCCATTGCCATGTGGCCAGTTCAACCAGTTATGGTTGATTGATAAAATGTAATGACGAGCCTCTAAATACATAAAAAATTGACCACTATGCAAATTGGGTTTTTATTGTAACTGTTGGTATGTGTATAAATTACCTCAAAAAACATGGGTCAAAAACATCTCAAATGGACAAAATATCCTTGTATCCTATTTGTAAAGCAAGTGTTTTCCATCTTAGGTGGAAACGCTGGATTCCCCCAAAGTGTTATGAAAGGTTTGATTCTGTGCGAGCACTTTAACTGTCTAGATACCTTTAACCAGGATTGATATGTATCTGCAAATAGAATGTGATGGGAATGGGAAGCAGGTAGTTGTGAAGAAGCAAAGCTGTGGGTGGAAAAAATTCCTCTCCAGAGTCCCATTCCCCTTGCAACTTTAATCTGTTTCATTATGCCATTAGTTTTCTTTAATGCCTTTACTTATTGTTTATCATAGAGTAAATTTAAGTTGTGTAAATCGTATACAATTGTATTCCATCAGTGGACACTGTCAGTGTTGACCATCAGCCTAGACAGATGACTCTCCGCTTCAGAGGATCGGAGACCTATTGACTGAGATTCATGTCCAAAAGTGAACCCATGAGAACTAGTAACATAGGATGTCCGCATTTGGAGACCGAGATTGCGCTTGTGTTGCATTCCCAGTACGGATCTAGATCCTTTGGATAGATACTGTATTTTATTTATACCATGTGGTAAAAGGTGTGCTTATAAATAAACGTTAATAATAATAATAATAATAATAATAATAATAACCAGTGATAATAACTGTGATATCAATGCATGAGTAAGACACTTCAAAGCAGGCCCTGGGTGTTGGAAGTCTGTCCATGCAAGGGGTAGTAGTTACAAAATCAACACAGGGATTGCTGGTTGGGGAAACCAGATCTATTAAAACCATTTGTTTGGGGATTCTATCATGTAAAAATTGGAAATCTGTATCCGACCCTTAATACCATGCAGTCATAAACACATTACCCTCTTTGATTACAAGAGAATTAGTAGCTTTCATCAATAATAATAATAATAATAATAACAATTTGTTTGGTTATTTTCCTACCTTTAGTGTTCCAGACTGTGGCGGTCCATATATGTAATACCAAAACCGCACTCGGCATGTTTCATCAGAGGCAGGGAAAGAATTGGTTGTATATATTTGGGCCGTGTCCTCAGCTTGATTGTTGGAGGTCAAGAAAGAAAGAAAGAACCCTCTTCTCCCTATGAAATGAAAAATATTAGAAATGAAAGACAACCATCACTCTGAACAGATATCACAGATACAACACACACACATAGTTTACTATGTTTTATATAGTTTGAGGGCAAAATAGGGACCTCAGGAACAGTGAGGACTACTTGGCATAGTCATGATTCCTCACCTTCAGGCAAGCTTCAGCCTATATGGCCCCTGGTGGTCTACCACTGGTGTATCCCATTGTTATATTTTTATAGGAAATGCCACTGAAATGTCAGTGAATCCCCAGGTCCTTTTATCTCAAGGCCTTAAAGTCACTAGTCTTCTATGTCTCTAATATACTGTCCATGTCCAATGGAGTAAAATCATGGCACTTCTATCCATTTAAGAGCCTTATCTGTCTAGTCAAACAGTCCCTACCGACTTTTCATTCACCTTCCTGATATTCTGATGTTGCTCTCTGTATTGTCTTGAACCAGTCTCTAAGCAGTGCATAGAGAGGACTGTAGTTCCAAATGCTCTTACTTTGGGAAGTTATTAGAAGATAGTCGATGATATAGACACTATAGACCTGATATAGGCTGAACAGTCAGCGGCTTTTTAGGTGCGTAAATTTAAGAGGGGAGAAACAGCGCATGCGTAGTAACTTTATTTATACATGCTACATAGACAAAGAACGGGTGGCTCTGCATCACCATTATGAACCTAGTTTATCTATGATTATTGTGACTTAAGAATGAAGGAGGGTGGAGGGAGGCATTTACGGGGAATGCTGGGCGCGTTTATCCCACTACATTCCTAAAGTTACGCACACAACGGTGAATCTGAAGTTAAGGTAGCCCTACGGCACTCGTAAGCCGGCTAAGAAGCTGAAACCGAGGGCGTATCAGGGGAGTCGGCATGCTACTTGGGTACATAAAATTAGGAACATAAAGCCTTCCTAAGTCTGAATCTGGTCCTATGAGCTTCATGTTTACTTTACAGTACACCTGATAGCACGCCCAGACCAATGCAAGCACAATTACAGGGATTCAGACCAGTAGGCAACATACTGCAGCAAACATTTGTATTCAGAGGGGATTTTCATTAAAGGGAAGAAGCGGAGGGATATAGTCAATGTGTTGTGGGTCTCCGGAAAGAAAGGCTCTATTTCGATAGGGTCGTTTTCTCCCAGCCAGTTTCAAACTGCCTCAATGAAGCATAGCAATCGATCCCCGGACCACTGAACACGGTGCTCCGAAAGGTAAGGCTTTCAATTACCCCAACCCTTCCCCTAATTCTAACCCTAACCCTCCCCTTCCATTACCCTAACCCTCCCTTCCCCGCAGCCTGACCTTAACCCTTCCCTTCTCCTAATTCTAACCCTAACCCTCCCCTTCCTTTACCCTAACCCTACTTTCCCTGCAGCCTGACCCTAACCCTCCATCTTCCATGGCCTGACCCGAACCCTCCCTCCCCTGCGGCCTGACACTAACCCTCCATCTCCCACAGCCTGACTCTAACCCACCCCCACTGCAGTCTGACCCTAACTCTGGAGAGGTTACTCACCTTTCCTGTCGTCCAGATCCTACAGCAGCAGCGGCGGCGGTGTTTCCGAAAAGGAATGGGTGAGTATGCCGATCGGCATTCTCACCCATTCTGAAAATTTTTTTTTCTAGAATGGAGGGGTATTCGAAATAGGGACAATCGAAAAGGGACTTTCGGATGTCCCTATTTCGGAAATCCTTCCTTCTATGCGGGAACTGCAACTGTAGTCAATGTACCATAAGGGCCTGTTCATGCAAGTGAGCCCAATCCAGACCCGAACACAGACATAAGCATGCACAGGTTACACAGACATAAGTATGCACAGGTTACACAGACATAAGTATGTACAAGTTACACAGACATAAGTATGCACAGGTTACACAGACATAAGTATGCACAGGTTACACAGACATAAGTATGCACAGGTTACATAGGGCAAGTCTGAGTTCAGATAAATAGTTTTTCTTTTCATTTTGTAGCTAATTTCCTTCATGTCTATGGGCCAGATATAGAATGAATAAAGTGATCTGTTAGGTAATTTACACGCATGTGCAGTCCCTATTTCTCCCGCAATGGAATGCAGCTTTCCGATGCCGCATTCCATGCTGAAATATACCTCTGAACGGGGGCGGGGCCACCAACCATGTTTACAACATGATAGGGGGCTTTTGCCATTTAAATGGCACAGTAAGGGCTGGGTTTAGCCTTTGTATGAGTGTATGAACTTCTATTCATCATGCATATAGTTGTGTGCAAAATATTTAAGGTTGTCCTCAAGTCACGAATCCACTATCCGCACATAGGAGAGCAGGAGGGACGCACTGTTCGCCTGCGCGGGGTATTGTGAATAAAAAGTTAGTATATTAGTCTCCGTTGCAGAGGCTACGTACAGAATGTCTTATAAGATCTGGATCAGGCCTTATACTATTTCTACATTCATTTGGGCCGGATCCTGACCTATGGGCGCATTACGGCCGGCGTCGTAGCAGGGAGGTCCACCCCGTGCACTCCCCGCTGTCGCTAGGAAATCCGATTCCTACCCTAACTTTTACGATCACGTATTCGGCCTGACAGCCATACCCGATCGGAACGGGCCTTCACGGCGGAGATACGACATGCATAATGGGGAAGCCCCCTTTTAGTAAAAGAGCCGGCGTACGTAACTAACATTACGTCGTGCGTCGACACTTACAGCGTTGTAAGAAGGTTGTGCACATGCGCTGTAAATAATTCCCCTGTCGGCCGTAGCCCAGGATCTGGGCCTTTGGGTCTGATCCAGAACTACGATCCAGAAGACGCCAGCCAGCAGCGTAAGATCGGCTTAACAGCCGATCTGCGCATGCGCCGGGCAGATGTTGGGGCGTCCCCCAGCGTTACTACGTTCAGGTTAGTGTAGGTGGGCGGGGGGAGTTAGTTTAATGAGGAAGGGAGGGGTTAGCGGGCATACGCTCCTGCGTGAGCGTATTTTCCCTTGCTTAGGCCGGCTGAAGTTAGGGTAGCCTTCAGCTGGCGTAAGCGAGGGAAAATACGCTCATGCAGGGGGAGTGTCGGGGAGAGTGCACGCTGATACGCTGTGCTTTACTAAGCACAGCGCATCACGTAGTTCTGGATCAGGCCCTTTGTCACTAAAGCAATCTGGATCAGCCCCTATACTATACGGCGGCCGTAGCTCTAATGCGCATGCGACGGGCAGATGTTGCCCAGCGTTACTATGGAAACGCCCGATCTACGATCGGGCGTCCATAGTAGCGCCGTAGGGACGCTGGAGGGGACGTCCTCCAGCGTCCCTACGC
>WWET01000123.1:910739-921500 GCA_011038615.1 Limnodynastes dumerilii | reverse complement strand
CACAGGGGGAGTGCCAGGGGGGAGTCAGCGATGTAACGCTGAGCGTTAGCACGCTCAGCGCTACATCGTTGTTCTGGATCAGGCCCATAGATACCCAGTTAAGCACTGTCAGTTCAACTTTGTACAGTAGATCATTATGACAAACTCGTCAACAAAGCAAACATAAAGGGAAGATACTTCGGCATACTTTAAGATAGAGTACAAAAGCTAATAAAATAAAATGGTGCTAGACAACTAGTTGATGATGCTAATTTTTTTTAACCATATTTATTAATAACAATAATTAATATAATTATACCTATTTCATCATGTGCAAAGACAGGTTAGTTAATTGAACGGCTAAAATAATTCTTGTTTATGTTTCAACAAGAGACTTCTTTTTCTTAGGTAGATTAGATCAACGTTTTTTCATGGAGTACCACTATGGAATCATGTCAAGTACCACCTTGCATATCATTTATTATCAGGTACACAAAGGCAAATAATATCTTATTCCACAAAAAGGTGCAAGTGCTCAAAAAGTTACAACTGTATCTGCAATCTCTGCAATAACAAATAGTCTCCATAGTAATAAAGTGCTTCAATACATGTTCAGATAGCACTATAGAGAGTCAATAGGTCCACTACTAAGTCCAACATTATGGTGCCACATGAATGATTTAAAACAGTGAGGTAAAACTTATCCATGCAAATAGTAGGTTCCCATAAACTGCTTAGGGTTACCTCCCTAATTTCCATCCACACTCCTTCCCGACCCCTTTGCTCTGCTGCTGACCCCTGCCAACTGAACACCAAACTGATAACTACCTCTCACTCCCGCATCCAAAACTTCTCCTGTGCCGTCCCTCTGCATTGGAGCAACCTACCACAACCTATCAGGCAATCATTCACCCTCCAATCCTTCAAAGGCTCCCTCAAAATCCACTTCAGGCTAGCCTACCCTTCCTCTACCTATTCTTACCTGCCCTTCCCATCTCCTGTTTGTTTACCCCCTCTCATTTGACATTTTAACTCTTATGAGCAGGGCCTACCCCCTCCAGTCATCACCCCACTAGCTCTTCCTGATTAACTCCCACCTATTCTCTCAATTATCTATCTCTCCCCTTATTCATCTGCTCCTACACACATATCCTACTTCTTTATTTTCTATACATATTGTTCTGCTATTTCTGTACTATACTTTATTCTGTATTGTACTTGTATTATATTCCTTATTTTACGAATTTGTACCCCGTCTATTAACTATTGTATTATATATTTAATTATTGGCTTTCCTATTGCCTCTGCACAGGGCTGAGGATACTGTGTGGCACATAATAATAATAATAATAATAATAATAATAACAATTATAATAATAATACTTACTACAATCCTCTGACTTTAACTACAACACAAAGTTGGCTTATCACCTGTCAGTGTAGGTTTAAACCTAGGTGAACTGAGCTCCTTTACTCAGAGCCCCATATGCTAATTACAGAGTAAAAATATACAAAATTAAACAAGAAATACTTTAGTATTATAACAGTTTACATGTCAGTCTAGGATTGGCTACGTGAAATACAGTTTTGGGTTCTCTATCCCCCCCCTTCTAATCTGTTTACCAATATTTTTTCTCTTAATCAGAAAATGCTTTTAGGGAGTTCAAAACGTCCAGATAAGAAGAAAGCAGAATGTTTAGGCTGGTACTACATGGATCCACTACATTTTATCTTGCCATTTTTTTATTCTTTCTGACAAAAGTCCAGATCAATAAATAATTCCTTAGATTGGCTTATATACAGGATTCATGCAAGCTACTCCAGCACAGATGCTTTTGCATACAGAGTATTTTGATTTGCTGTTTCTTATCTGGTTGAACTGCTGTCTGGTATTTCTTGGCTTTGTGTTTCGTCTGCTCCCCGGGGCTGCCTTTGTCAGACCATTTTTAATGGTTCCTTCTCTTTGCGTGTTTCTCTTTCTGTCTCATTAGATCAGTGCCCCCCAAAGGTTTCATTACTGCTATTATTCCTGTCCCTATATCCAGTACTTCTATGGATTATCTACCTGCAGGTGAAGTGAGCAGGTTTAATAACACAAAATAAAAATACCTAGTTACAAATATTAAATGTAAATTGTTGCTATAAGCTATCTTATGTACAGTTGTTTAGGATATTAGTAGGGGTAATGCTATTTAAGAAAATTGGGGAAGTGGGGCAATTGTCCATTGCCACAGAGAAGCTTAGAAGTTATCTCATAGGGTGTGAGATCCCGAAAAGAACTGCCCTATTTCAAAAGGGCCGTTCTCTCCCGGCCAGCTCGATGAGGCATAGTAATCAATCCCCGGAGCATCGAACACGGTGCTCCGAAAAGTGAGCCTGAAAACAACCCCAACCCTTCCCCTAATTCTAACTCTAACCCCCCCTTCCATTACCCTAACCCTCCCTTCCCTGCAGCCTGACCCTAACCCTACCTTCCCCACAGCCTGACCCTAACCTTCCCTTCTTCCTAGCCTGACTCTAATACTCCCCTCTCTATAGCCTAACCTTAAGACCCCCTTCCCCGCAGCCTGACCCTAACCTTTGTCTTCTATGACCCTAACCCTAACTAACACTAAAAGTCCCCGTGGAGGTTACTCACCTCTCCGGAGCAGTCAATGGTGGGTCCGGCGGGTGTGCGTAAAAGAATGGGTGAGTATGCCGATCAGCACAGTCAGCCATTCAAAAAAAAAGTTCTAATAAGGCTCCCTATTCGAATAGAGACCGCCGAAATGGAACTTTCGGCTGTCTCTATTTCTGAAAGCAGCCCATTGTAGCGGAGCCTGCAACCGGTCTCATAGGGGCACCTTTGGTTTTTGCTGTTGCTCTTTAATTTACGTGAGCTGAATCGCAGATACAGCTGGGTTCAGATAAAGCATTCTCAGTTATGATGCACATTTCGCAACATGGTGAGGAAGCTATATTGTGGCCCAATAGTAAATCATTAAAACTTTGTTTGTTTACCATTTGCAACTGCTGGCTTTCTGCAGAGATCAGATAATGGACCAGATTCACAACCCGACAACTTTTTATGCTATGAACGTAGCGTTTCGTTACGTAGATTGCGTACATGCGGTCTTTAAAGAGGGTGTGAATCCACTCCAATGTTACTGACATCACCCATTCAAATCATAGGATGAGTCATATCCTCTTTCTGTAGGACATTGAATAGGTGACATCAGCTCCATTGTCTGAATCTCTGCAGGAAGCCGATAGTTGCTAATTGGCAAGCAAACAAAGTTTATTGATTTCAGAAGCCCTATTCAACTCTCCCCAGCAGGTGGGCCCACTATTTCCCTGTTTTTGGGAAATTTTTAAATGAGCACAACTCTATACACTTCAATTGAACATTACTCCCAAATACAATGCACACATATACAACTCTCTATAGAATACAAAAATACTAATATACTATCAACTCAGTTGGTCATTGTACTATGTTACATATAACAATAAAAAGTTAGGACTGGATACATAGGCCCGGATCCAAACCTACGTTCCCTTTATATTTCAACGCATAGAGTATTTATCGTAATTACTATGTGCTCCCCTCGCTCGTATGTACTTTTGCCATTTTTTACGCTTTCTAAACCAAACCTTAACTTTTCAAAGCGTAACTCCTGTCGGCCGTAATCGCTGCACGTACTTATGCGCCTAACCACGCCCATACTGTATGATTTAAATGCCTCACCCCCCTCTGGTGTCATATGACTGGCACGCCCCTTTGTTTGTAGTTTAGCTCTTGATACTAGGCTGGTACGTACGTTCAGAGTTACGTGCTGTAACATCTGCTGCGCGCATGTGCAGTACATGCAAAATAGCGTTTTTACGACCTCCGGCTAGCGTAAATACGTTAATGGCCATAGCTCTGGATCTAGCCCATAGTTCCAATTCAGCCTGTCCACATCCCACCCCCTCTACCCTGCCATTGGAAATGGAAGTCTGAATCTATAGAATCCAGATCTGTACTGGGAATGTGGCATGTGTACATGTACTGTCACAAAATGCAGGTGTTTTCCTTCCTAGTGACTGGAAAACGCCGTTTGTGGAGGTCTGGATCCGTTCTTGATGTTTGCAAAAATATAAGATACTCTGAAGAATGCTTCTATTTAGAGTGCATTAGATGCACATACAATGTAAATAATTTCAGAAATGAAGAACAAAATTATTATTGCTGTTATTATTATTATTATTATCCTTATTTACAAGGTGCTAACATGTTTTCAGCATCATACAGAGTACATCTGTATGACCATTTGAGCAGACACATGCACATTTGTGGCCTGCTGGAGGTCATTTTGCAGGGCTCTGGCAGTGCTCCTCCTGTTCCTCTTTGCACAAAGGCGGAGGTAGCGGTCCTGCTGCTGGGTTATTGCCCTCCTACGGCCTCCTTCACGTCTCCTGATGTACTGGCCTGTCTCCTGGTGGCGCCTCCATGCTCTGGACACTACGCTGACAGACACAGCAAACCTTCTTGCCACAGCTCGCATTGATGTGCCATCCTGGATGAGCTGCACTACTTGAGCAACTTGTGTGGGTTGTAGACTTCGTCTCATGATACCACTAGAGTGAAAGCACCGCCAGCATTCAAAAGTGACCAAATCATCAGCCAGAAAGCATAGGAACTGAGAAGTGGTCTGTGGTCAACACCTGCAGAACCATTCCTTTATTGGGGGTGTCTTGCTAATTGCCTATAATTTCCAACTGTTGTCTATTCCATTTGCACAACAGCATGTGAAATTGATTGTCAATCAGTGTTGCTTTCTAAGTGGACAGTTTGATTACACAGAAGTGTGATTGGCTTGTAGTTACATTGTGTTGTTTAAGTGTTCCCTTTATTTTTTTGAGCAGTGTATATATGCACATCAAGTTTCTCTTGGGCGATGAGGTACAATTTTTGAGACCTTATGAATTACAAAGACTTTTAGGCTTAGCGTACATAAACTGTGCCCTCTCAGACAAATCAGAGAGCACCATGTAAATGCACTCTCTCCACATCTTTATATCACTTAAACAACCATAAAAATTGAACCTTGTTTCTGAAGTTCAGTCCAACACAAGGTGCAATTGTCTTCGCTACCCACAGTTAACAGAGCGCTGGTGACCCACATATTGCTGATGGAAATGTGAAATATGCTGCTGCCTTGGCCCTCATATCCAGGTACTGTCATGTAGGATAAGGTATATGTGAGGAATTGTATGCCTGGGGGATCACAAAGGAGTATATTATGCTATTTCACAGCATTTTAAAGACCTTTAGAGGTCATCAAGTGTACTGGACAATTATCCCCTTCACCCTGCCAAAATTCCAGCCTGTTTTCACATATCAGCAAACTACAAGCAAAGAATGTGCCTCTCCAACTGATGAGGAACTACAAATCCCAGCCATTGCAGAACCACAGGTTGGCAATTCATGACGTGACTCATAGTTACAGGTTTTTATATATCGCTGTCAGATTACAGAGAATATTTAACATTCACATCAGTCCCTGCTCCATTGGAGCTACATTCTAAGTTCCCTAACACAGACATACACACACAAAGACCAGGGCTTATTTATTCAGCAGCCAATTAACTTACCACCATGTTTTTGGAGTGTTGGAGGAAACCCGGAGCACCTGGAGGAAACCCACGCAGACATAGGGAGAACATATAAACTCCACACAGATAAGGCCTCAAAGTCATGACCTCAGTGCTGTGAGACACTGTGCTACTCACTGAGCCATCGTGCTGCCCAGTATCACTTACAGTGTTGATGAAAACAACCAAATAGCCTGTAATGCGTCTCTAAATGACAACCTCATGATTATTTTCCTGTGTTAATTTTTATTCTGACATCAGAAAATTATAGGCAGAGGATGGCTCTCGGCACTGACTGATATATATGTTGTTTGCCAGTAGACGGATGCTGATGCCTCGTCAGAACAAGGTCGTGTCAAGGCAAGTGGAGATGAAAATGATGGATGGCAGCAGATACCAGACGACGGGGCGTTGTGGACCATGTCAAGCTATGCGCTCTACAGACACAAATACAAACATGTGGGTTGGTCTTATTGATCATCTCAGAGCAATTTTGCATTCTAGGCTTCACGTTCACTGTCAAGTAGCCAGTCAAAATATCATTGGATGATGTGACACCATCTGAATTACAAAACATTAAACGAAATGTGAGCCTTTTATTTTTCCAAATACGTTTACAGTTAAACCACGTGTATAGAATATTAACCATCACAGTCTAATGTGCTCTCTTTCAGAAAACAGGAGCCTAAATGTGGCACAGTAGTTACTACATCTTTGACAAGTGCAGGCTACAAGACTTGCAGGGAATTTTCCTAGTAGCCTGATGGCCTTAGAAGGCCTTTGAAGGTAACCCAGTAGACCCTCTTTTATTTGACGAGATCTGGGGTGTTGACAGGAATGGGCGGTGGTCACAATGATGCTGTCTCTGTAGAATAGAGGTCATTAAGATGCTCTCTGTATTGGGTGGTGGTGATTGAATGCTCTCTGTATTGGGTATAAATCTCTTTATTGTCTTGTGAAATACTAGTAGTAGATAATGCATTTGATTGATTGCTCTTTTGCTAAACAGTTTTTTTAACTTGATTGGCTATATACAACCCAACCACATTATACTTGTTTAAAGTTCTTTATTTTGAGCTAATCTTCTTATGTTTTTATCACCCGCACCTATTTTTAGTCCTGTCCACATATGACCTCTGGCAACATTTTATTTCATGGCCACTTTCAATTCCCAATCTGCCCCTGATTTTCGAAACAACTTATAGAAGGAGTATAGAACTGCAGAATGTTCAACCCAAGCAGACGTTTAAAGAGAATCTAAACCGATGTCTAAAGGATATCAGATCAGAATCAGTGGCATAAAAAAAGTCTGCATAAAGTGCTAGCATTGAGGAATTGTAAGTCTGGATCTGGACCGATGTTTGTGATGTTGGGAAGTAATATATTACTGGAAAAACGGCATGGCAAAAAATATAGAAAAAACTAATATTAAAGTGTAATTGGCTTTCCTGCAGAGATCAGACAATGTTACTGACATCACCCATTCAGATCACAGGATGAGTCATATCCTCTTTCTGTAGGACGTTGAATGAGTGACATCAGTTCCACTGTCTGATCTCTGCAGGAAGCCGATAGTTGCTAACTGGCAAGCAAACAAAGTTTTATTGATTTCAGAAGCCCTATTCAACTTTCCCCAGCAGGTGGGCCCATTATTTCCTTTTGTTTTTGGGAAATGTTTAAAGGAGCACATCTATAATTCTTTTAGACCGCATTTACACAATCTACGTAAGAAAGAGATACGTAGATTACGTAAAAAAATTACTACACGTGCGCAGTAGTAAAAATTGTTAAACACCGGAAGTATATGTTACACGTCCGGTACTCTGAATACAGGCCATGGTTCCGATTCAGCCTGTCCACATTCCGCCCCCCTCCTGCCTTGCCATTGGAAATGAAAGTCTGAATCTATAGAATCCAGTATCTGTAGTGGGAATGTGGCATGTGTACATATACTGTCACAAAATCAAGGTGTTTTCCTTTCTAGTGATCGGAAAACGCCATTTGGTGAGGTCTGGATCCATTTTTGATGTTTGCAAAAATATAAGATACTCTAAAGAATGTGTCTATTTAGAGTACATTAGATGCACACACAATGGATATCATTTCAAAAATCCAATTAGGACACCAAAATCCAAGGGTAAAAGTCTAAAGACGTTTATAATCAAGATTGTAAGAACCAATAACTTTCCATTAAATAAATGTTTCCATATATTATCCACTGGCATAGCTCGTTTTCTTTATGGTTTGAAATAATAATTGATAGTGAGAAGACATCAATATAGTTTGTTTTATATTTTGCAAAGTGAGTCTACAAATCACTTAACTGCCAAAGTGGAAATGGAAACACAGCGTGTCCAACTTATTGTAGATGCCAAAGAGCCAATCTCTACAAGCCCAGAACAAGCACAAAAATGCACTGCAAGGAGTAACACAAAATATATGTCCTTTCTTGTCCGTTATCGCCATCCAATATTATTGCACTGCAATTAGAAAATACTTTTTTTCCATTGCTCCCAAAAATTATTTTCAGCGTAAATGCCTCAAGAATGTAACAGGGTGTGGGTCACCGCAAAGAACGGCCCTATTTCGATAGGGCCGTTCTATCCCAGCCAGTTTCGAACTGTTTCAAAGAGGCATAGAAATCGATCCCCGGAGCACTGAACAAGGTGCTCCGAAAGGTGAGTGGCTAAACTAAACCCAACCCTTCCCCTAACTCTAACCCTCCCTCCCCCGCAGCCTGACCCTAACCTTCCCTATAGCCTGACCCTAACCCTCCCTTCTCCCTAGCCTGACACTAATACTCCCTTCTCTACAGCCTAACCCTAAGACCCCTCCCTGCAGCCTGACCCTAATACTCACTTCTCTACAGCATAACCCTAAGACCCCTCTCCCTGCAACCTGACCCTAACCCTCCCCTTTTATGGTCCTAACCTTCTCATCCTAAGTGCCTAACCCTAACCCCCCCAATACTAAAATGCCCCAGTGGGTCGTTACTCACCTCTCCGTAGCTATCATCCGGCGGGTCTGTGAAAATTAATGGTCGAGAATGCCGATCGGCACTCTCACCCATTTATAAAAAAAATTCTAAAATGGCCCCACATGCGAAAAAGAAACAGCCGAAATGTAACTCTCGGCTGTCTATTTCGCAAAGTGGGCCATCGGACCGGAGACTGCAATCAAATGTAACAGTAGTTACCCAATGAGTTTTGTCTTGTTTGGACCACAAAGTTCCTGCTAGTGTTTAGAAGCATGGAATTATTTGATGGGGAACTTTCTTTTTGTATCATATGGAGCCAGATGAATAAATGTAATTGAGAGAAAATATTTTAAATCCAGTAATGATATTCTACTGCCTGCGATGGCTCTTTAGGAAAACAAACTAGGAATAGATTTTCAACCAATGTATATTGCCCTTAGCTCTGCCCGTCAATAGCTTCTTGCTTTTATGAGACAGAAGATAAACTATTAAACCATACAATCACTCTGATGATTAATGGGCTACAGTACTTACTTGCAAAAGGTTAAAGATGAATTCTTTATATAACACCGACCTTGAGGTTAACTCAACAGTAGTGGTCTGAAATCTCTTCCAGTAACAATACAATGTGTCTTACTGTCCAATTGCTGCAAAATGCAAATGATTTCGCAACATGTCTGATGTGTTATTGTGGAATCATTTACATAGAATGACCTTGAAAAGCTATTGGCTTGTGTTCAGAGAACAACATGGGCTACACTGCTGAAAGGGGATACTAAGTTACACTACAATTAAAAGCAATGCTATTGCATCACTAAATGTCATCTGCAAATACATATATTTATTGTTTCCCCCATCTAAGTCCTTATTCATACTATGGTAGAGGATTTTTAATTCTGAGTGGGACATGATGCTACAGGAACCTGAAAAGCATTGAGCTGCTTTTTGTTAATGCTGCAGTAACTCTAAGAAGGTGCGTTAAAGACAGACATGGTGGCTCAGTGAGTAGCACTTTTGGCTCACAGTGCTGAAGTCACGGACTAGACCTTATCTGGGGAACTTAGAATGTAGCTTCAATGGTGCAGGGACCAATGTGAAACATTCTATGTAAGTATGTAGCTATGTAATCTAAAGGCACTTTATAAAAACCTGTTAATAAATGGTAACAGCCTAAACTATATTAGCTCTCCAAATTTTTTTGCCCATTTTACATATTTAAAATACCAATCTCCGGGATGCAGATGAGTAGAAGAGTGATTGCTTCACTCCTTTTAGATTTTGGATAACCAATAGTTGACTATCTTAATCCTTTTACAGTTCTCTCTTGTATACAATGATATAGATTGGCTAATGATTTATACGACATTGTGGCTCATCTAGCTACTACTGTAAAAGACAAAGAAGATCTCCAGAATATTGTAACCTAAAACCTATCATTTTGTATACCAATTCCTGCAAGAAAGTCATATTACATTAATAAACGAAATAAAACTATAAGAACACAGTTAAAAGATGTCACTGGGAAGGTGTAACTGATTCCTATGATGTACACATACGTTAAATAAACTGGAATTTAGACGTATATTACAAAAACTATAGTTTGTTGGACATTTCTTATCTTCCACTTAGCAATCTAGCATAATATTCTATGTGAACTATTCCTATGCATTCTGGAACGCGACATTTCCTATTAAATCCTTACTGGCGTTGTCTGGAGAATAAAGTATTATTGTTTTATTTATAAAGCAAAAGCATAATTCAAGGCACTATACAATAGGGAGATAAATATATATTAGAATATAAATTATAATACAGAGAACGACTTCTGACAGGAGGGGAACTGATTCTTACCGCTTCTATGAATTTCTACCGTCAATAAATTGATTTTGTGCGACCTTTCCAATTTATGTTTAAAAGTTAAATATATGAAATGTGTGTGTCACAAAACACCTATAATTGGCACCGTTTTCAGTAGCACTTAGGGAACTTTCTAATGCAGTTTTCTCTTCTGTGACGTAACTAACATGATTTAGACGTCAGCGCCTACTTTTCTTGACTGTGAGTCAAACGACTAAATAATGTATTTTGCAAAGGTTAAAATGTTTTCTCTGGTTGATGTACAAATGGAGACCTGCATAACAACATGCTACCTGCTAGTTATTACTGTCACAAAGATTGGAGAGAGGGGG
>WWET01000123.1:863708-884397 GCA_011038615.1 Limnodynastes dumerilii | reverse complement strand
GGTATAATGACAGTTAGTGGTATAATGACAGTTAGTGGTATAATGACAGTTAGTGGTATAATGACAGTTAGTGGTATAATGACAGTTAGTGGTATAATGACAGTTAGTGGTATAATGACAGTTAGTGGTATAATGACAGTTAGTGGTATAATGACAGTTAGTGGTATAATGACAGTTAGTGGTATAATGACAGTTAGTGGTATAATGACAGTTAGTGGTATAATGACAGTTAGTGGTATAATGACAGTTAGTGGTATAATGACAGTTAGTGGTATAATGACAGTTAGTGGTATAATGACAGTTAGTGGTATAATGACAGTTAGTGGTATAATGACAGTTAGTGGTATAATGACAGTTAGTGGTATAATGACAGTTAGTGGTATAATGACAGTTAGTGGTATAATGACAGTTAGTGGTATAATGACAGTTAGTGGTATAATGACAGTTAGTGGTATAATGACAGTTAGTGGTATAATGACAGTTAGTGGTATAATGACAGTTAGTGGTATAATGACAGTTAGTGGTATAATGACAGTTAGTGGTATAATGACAGTTAGTGGTATAATGACAGTTAGTGGTATAATGACAGTTAGTGGTATAATGACAGTTAGTGGTATAATGACAGTTAGTGGTATAATGACAGTTAGTGGTATAATGACAGTTAGTGGTATAATGACAGTTAGTGGTATAATGACAGTTAGTGGTATAATGACAGTTAGTGGTATAATGACAGTTAGTGGTATAATGACAGTTAGTGGTATAATGACAGTTAGTGGTGTAATGGCAGTTAGTGGTATAATGACAGTTAGTGGTATAATGACAGTTAGTGGTATAATGAGATGACAGGTGGAGTCCAGATATGACCAATAATAATATAAAACCTGTCAGTTTCTTTGTAAAACATCTGTGAAGAGGACAGTGGCCCAGATCCAGACCCCCACACCCGTGGGTACGCGCATGTAGCGGGGAGTGCACGCCCCCTGCACTCCCCGCTGACGGTACATGTCCAGATTCTTATCTTAAGTTTTTACTACTAGGTCTGCGGCTGAACGGGCTTCCCTGTCCCAGACCCCTAATTTACATTTAGACTTATCCTCATTTAATAAGAACTTGAGACTTTATATCCGGAACCCTACTTGGGACCTTCACTAAGATACTATCTAGGATTTACTCTCTTTTTTCCACCCCAGGACTTACCCATTCCCACTGTGCTCCCCCCACCTGCCTAAGCACCTGCCTTACCTCACCCCACTTCACCCACCCATACACAGGTGCCCAGCAATAATTAACCCGATACCGTATATACATGCACATTCACCACTACCATTTACTAAAGACATAAAGCAGAGTAGCGCTGAATTCGGCTTTCACCCACTTCTTGATTGTCAAATTTGGGGCACCTATAAGCAGTTTCAGCTGCACCTACACATCCCTGCACCAACCCCATTTGAGTGCCACTACCCTACCTATCATAAAAGCAAACTACACCAAAAATGTAATGCATAGACTCAATCTCATTGCATTGATGTCTTGAGTAAATAGTTTTTAATATGAATCCTCACCTTCCGCAGGGTGCTGATTCGGTGAGTTGGAGACCAGAGCAGAGGAAGGAACACACTGATTGGACAGCACCAGGTCATCCAGGGCTATATCACTTCTTTGATCTTTGCCAACTTTCCCTTCGAATGTGACATAATAGTCTTCATCCAATTCATGGAGTTCTAGTACTTTTCTTTGCCAGTAATTCCCCTGGGCTCCAACCAGAATTAAAAGCAATGTCTCGCGCCCACTCGCAGTCACCTGACGTATGACCAGGGACCCAATGCCCTCTCCGTACATGTGAAAATAGAAAATGAGCTGAAAGAGAGAACACAAACATTTGATGGGTAAAGTCCTTTAGACGACAATAAAAAAAATGATTATATGACACAATTAAAGCTAATTCAAGAAAAAGGGTGCCCTGAGGGGAGTAAGTTGGTAATACGGGACCAGGGACCCGATTCAGAGACTGAAAATAAGAGAGAAAAGTTACTCCTGGGCTAAACCATGTTGATTTCAGGGGAGTCATATTTCATCTGTTGCATACAGCATTAGAGTTGAGAGGTGGCGTTTGATAGCCCAAGTCAATAACAGTGTGATAGTTTCCTATCCCAAGTCTAAATAACAATGTTATAGTAACGCTGGTCAGTATCTGTGTGCAGTAAGCAATTAAAAGATATATCCCTGTATGCAAAGAATTAACTTGACTCTCCCTGCAATCAACATGCCAGAAGTAACTTTCCTCTCTTATTATTTATTATCAGCCTCTGAATCTGGTCCTAGATAAGTAATGTGCCTATGTTATTTTTGGATAAAGGGCCTGATCCAGCTTGGGGCATACCCTGATGGCACAGAATATCTCTGCATACCTTCACACAACACATACCCTGAACAGATGTGAGCACAATTCAGTCCGAACACAACTCAATGGTGTGTCCGCCTGCAATTGGAGGGGGTGTCAGGGGAGGGAAGAGGTGGACTAAAGTAGTCACTGAACAGGGAGTAGTATTCCTACTATAAATTAGCCTAATTCTTATCCCAGCATGCTCTAAGCAGGAACAGTTTATGGCTAGATATTTGTACCAGCCACAGGACAACTCCAAGTTCAGAGAGATACTGATGGACAGACCCAACAACTATTTAAGATCTTTGCAGAGACAATTAGCTTTGAAATCATTTCACAAAAATTGCTGTGTTTTGGTTTAAAATGAACAAGTATTTTTGTAAGTAATTTCATTTCATTTATCACAAATTTTCATCATTGCTATATTTTATTGTAAATTCACACTCAAAATGGGTTGACTGAATCTATTTATCTTGGTTTAACTCCTATTGATGGAGGAGGGGTGATAGGCACTCGCTATTTCTCAATATTTCATTACCATCAAAATGTTATTAATAATTATCTCCCAGTCTTGCTATGTGCACCATAGAAAATATGCTCGGTAACGTAGCGTAATTGTGAACGTATTGGCCATTCACATATGTGTCACGTAAATACTTACGTGTGGGCGTGCCAATTTTACGTAAGTCTTAAAAGTGTACAGTATGGGCGTGCTTAGCTGCGTAAATACGCGTTGGCCATACGTATTGTATGCGGATCACTGCGGTTACGTTGGCAAAAGTTAAGGTAGGGTTTGAAAAGCGTATCTTGACAAAATACGTACATTCAAGGGGTGTGCCTAGGGGAGTGTATAGAAGGTACGCACGCGAAAATACGCTCCGCGATTAAACGTACGGCAAACGTAGTTCTGGATCTACCCCAATAACACCAGTGTAACAAGTATCTTATGGAACTTAGTTCCATAGGAGCCCATTTCCGAAGAAGTGGGCAGTGCTTCCTCTCCGCCTGCTGAAGTGGGCGGGGGGAAGCATGCTATTTGTAGCGTGTAAGAGGGGGCTCCCACACTTGTGCGGATTAGCGGTCGCACGGACCGCTGATCTGCACGATTCACTTAATGCAGGCTTATGGCAGCATAAGCTTGCACGAGAGAGGGGGGGTGACACTCCCGTCTCTCTGTCGGACGGAGAAGACTCCCGCACATATGGAAAGCATGTGAGGGGGGGGGTCAGGATCTGGTGTTACAAATATATTCTTGGATATGAATAATTATGTTATGTGTAAGGTTCCACTCATGATATTATAGCGCTGAATAATTTTGAATAAATTAGAAAAATACGCATGCACAGTACCTAGGTGTGAATAGAGGCCTAGATGTCTAGTGTTTATAATTCCTCCAAATCCTTTGTTTTGAATATTTGATCTTAGCAATTATGCAACTTTTAAGTTATAAAGCTGTAGTTTCATATTTATTTCAACATTAGGTTTTTATTTTATGAGGAGATTTAGCTAGACGTAAATACAATGTGTATGTATAAACAATCTTTTGTCATTACCCTGTGACCTTATTTTATACCCTGTAGTTCACTCTGCATTCATTAAGTCCATGGGCCAGATTTACTAAGCTGTGGGTTTGGAAAAGTGGAGATGTTGCCTGCAGCAACCAATCAGATTCTAGCTCTCACTTTCTTTTTACATGCTAGAGAATGTCAGCAAGAATCTGATTGGTTTCTATGGGCAACATCTCCAAATGTGCATAACGTGTTATGTGAATGAGCCTGCACTGCATTTATTCATGGAGAATTATGAGCCTATTTTAAATATAGTTTCTTTTTGCTTCAGCTCAAAAGTTCACCCCATTCTTTAAACATACCATGCAATTCCTGCTCCATTTGCTAATCATTGGTCCAGAAAGCTTAGCTCCTTGTCCTGGCATATGTGGAAAGGAGCCTTCTATGAAAATATAAAAGCCAGATGGAGTCTGCAAAGTGTGATCGGTGACTGGACCTGTCCCGGCCGTTGGGGTACTCCCAGATCGCAAGTTCCAGTCAAAATCATCATTCTGACTCTGCTTCCAATCACAAAGATCAAATTCAAAATTGCAGCGTCCAAAATAGGCACCTTTATAAATAAAGAGAGAAGTATGAAGCAAACTCAATTCAGTTAATGAACTAAAGACAATGGGCCTGATCCAGAACTACGCCTCGGAGCGAATTTACGCATGGCAGAGACGTAAAATCGCAGTTTTGTACGTACTGCGCATGCGCACCATAGAAAATACGCACATTAACATAGCGTAATTGTGAATGTATGGACCATTCACGTATGTGACACGTAAATACTTACGTGTGGGGCGTGCCAATTTTACGTTACTCCAAATTACGTGTGAATTACGTGAAGTAGGCGGGGGGTTGTATTTAAAGTGTACAGTATGGGCGTGCTTAGCTGCGTAAATTCGTTCAGCCCATACGTACGTGTGCGTATGACTGCGGTTACGTTGGAAAAAGTTAAGGTAGGGTTTGGAAAGCGTATCTTGACAAAATACGTCCGTGCAAGGGGTGTGCCGAGGGGAGTGTAACGAATTTACGCGCACGAAAATACGCTCTGCGAATAAACGTACGGCAAACGTAGTTCTGGATCTACCCCAATATTCTATGTTCTTACACTTGAATTAGTAAAACTTATTGGTTTAAGTAAAATAGAGGGCCAACTTTACTAAGCAGCGGCAATGGAAAAGTGGAGACCAATCAGATTCTAGCTGACATTTTCTAGTATGTAATAGAAATGTGAGAGCTAGAATATGATTGGTTGCTTTGGGCAACATCTCCGCTTTTCCATTCCTGCAGCTTAGTAAATCTGGCCCACAGAATTGTTTCTTGGGGTGAATTTTATTACATTTGTGAATCTGCAGCAATGTATAGATGATCTGCTGAGGGTCAGAATATTTTCCTGGTAGAAGATGTGTCTTTAGAGTTGTAAAATGAAGTTCTATACCTTTACATGTAAAAATAGCACAACTTCCATTAACCAGTATGAAATAAAAAGTCAATTTAGTTAAGTCTACTATGCAGGCCCCACAGCCTCTGATAACAGTACACAATGCAGAGCACCATTTATTAATAGGTAAGTTATGAAGGGCCTGATCCAGACCTGCGCTCGGGTGCGTTTTTATGATGGTCGTAAGCGTAAAAACGTCCATTTGTACTTACTGCGTATGCTCGGGGCAGGCTCGTGTTACGCTACGAAAGTCTGAGCGTATGGGCCTTGAGCGCGCCAGTTTCGTTACTATGCTCAAGGGGGCGTGTCTGCCATACGAAAGCCTTAAATACGCACCGAGGGCAGGGTGAGCCATTTAAATTGTACAGTATGGACGTGCTAAGCGCCGTAACTACGCAAGGAGCTTTACGATGGCCGCGGAAATGCTTGGAAAAGTTAGGGTAAGGTTTGCTCGGCGTAAGACGGCAAAAGTAAGTACGAACAGGGGGGGTGCCTATGGGGAGTGCATCGGAGGTACGCTGGCGTAAATACGCTACGCACACGAGAGTTTCATGATCTTAGGTCTGGATCAGTGTCAACTTTCAATAACGCTTCCCGCGTTAAGACTTCCAGCCAGTGCCGGATTAAACCCTGTTTGAGGCGCCTATGCACTCAAAATCTTTGCACCCCCCCATCGCAAATAATCTCCTAATCCGTTTTGTATTTTACCAACCAACAATTTTAATAAACAGTATTTTCTCTTTAGAGTCAATAATGTAAAGTTTTCCTTTCTTTGAGTTGATTATTTTTTCTCTCTTTTGGAAATAATTTAAGCGCGATTGTAATTTTCATTCAAGATCAAATCAATTTTATTTTAAATCGTTGTTGCAAGGCTCATATGCCGATGTCTACTCTGCCTATTTGGTAATCCGGCACTGCTTCCAGTGCAGAAAAGAACAGAAAACACTCCCTTTTTATAAGTTTGAATCCGTTTCATAGTTTGCATGTCCCCTGTTTTCACCCCCCCTTCAACTCAACCAACACTATACAGTACTTTGTTGTTTCACTTGCTATTAATACACAGTCACACAATAGCATATTGTATGAGATGCATTTGTGCAAATGAGTCTGTACTTTTCCACCTTTAAGGCACACTTTATACAGGAATATAATGCAGGTAATAGATCATCGCTCGGAGCACCCAGTATTTAAGACATAAATTAAGCATTACAATACAATTATTTTAAGAGAAAAACAGAACAGAATACCAGGAACCACAATAAGAGCATTCTGAATATTATGCCCTAAGGGGACAATAAAGTGTATTTTTGCAAACAGTAATTAATGTATGGCATGAACACATATTTTATATTTAGTAGATAATGGTTTAGTGTAGGAATTTCTTGTGTAATTTCTTGGTCCTGCCACACAAAGGGTTTGTTGATTTTTGTTTTTAAAGAGTTTAATTAAGAGAGTTTCAAATTTTCACAGAATAACTTCAGTAAATTGCACTGTGTATTGTTTGTGCTGAAAGTCAATCTGTTCTGTAATGTTTTATTGCAATGTTTCCACAATAAATCTAACCCGGTACTGTATGTGTTCAAAGTCAATCTGTTCTCCAACACCATAAAATTATGGAAATCAGTAAAAGCAGCATTTCTTTGCTGAAGGGACATTATGATGACTGTAGAGATGATCAAAATGTTTTAACAAATTTTTATTGTCTACACGGTGGCATAGTCAGAGGCCCCTGAGTAAAATAGAAGTAAGGGTCCTAACTAACAACCTTCACTTCATTGTCTTGACTTTAGTCTGTAATGGAGCCTGCACATCAAGCCATGAATCTCAGCCACAGATGGCAAATCGCTGCGGAAACTGGACCTCAGCAGTTTTTGCTTATGAGCTTTAATAAAGATTTTACTTTGTTGCAAACATGATGCATTTTCTAATCAGGGATTGTTAAACAAACCCTGATGACTTCCTGTCCAGTTGGATGACTTGTTGTCAATGGCTGATAAAATTTGCCAGTAAAATGTAATTGTGTGCCAATACAGTGAGTGCCAAAGGGGACCAGAGATGGCTGCTCATAGGTGAACCAGAGATTACTGCTTTAGGGATGGGCAGAGATTGCACCTTTTAGGGAGGTTGGTGCTTTCTAGGGGTTGGGAGTGGATGCTTGTATCATATGAGCTCTGGGGAGTCAGACAGGTCTGGTATTTATTCAGTAGACTAGGGCTGGAAGTGAGGGGGTATATGGGGGTATGCTTTACCATCACTTCTCTCACTGATTTCATTGAAAAGCTATAAATCTCCATCACTTCTATTATTTCTATATTTTCATACCGCCACTTCTAAACATCCATACCAACACTTCTAAATGTCCATACCGCCACTTCTAAATGTCCATACCACCACTTCTACCTGTCCATACCACCACTTCTACCTGTCCATACTGTCACTTCTAAATGTCCATACCGCCACTTCTACCTGTCCATACCGTCACTTTTAAATGTCCATACCGCCACTTCTACCTGCCCATACCACCACTTCTACCTGTCCATACTGTCACTTCTAAATGTCCATACCACCACTTCTAAATGTCCATACTGCCACTTCTAAATGTCCATACTGCTACTTCTACCTGTCCATACCGTCACTTCTAAATGTCCATACCGCCACTTCTACCTGTCCATACCACCACTTCTACCTGTCCATACTGTCACTTCTAAATGTCCATACCGCCACTTCTAAATGTCCATACCACCACTTCTACCTGTCCATACCGTCACTTCTAAATGTCCATACCGCCACTTCTACCTGTGGCGGTATGGACATACCACCACTTCTACTTGTCCATACCGTCACTTCTAAATGTCCATACCACCACTTCTAAATGTCCATACTGCCACTTCTAAATGTCCATCCATACCTCCACTTCTACCTGTCCATACCGTCACTTCTACTTGTCCATACTGTCACTTCTAAATGTCCATACCACCACTTCTAAATGTCCATGCTGCCACTTCTCTCACTGATTTAATTGAAAAGCAATAAATCTCAATCGCTTCTATTATTTCTATATTTTCATACCGCCACTTCTAAATGTCCATACCGACACTTTCTAAATGTCCATACCGACACTTTCTAAATTTCCACTTCGACCACTGCAGTAGACTATATTATGGGTCTAACTGTCATTTGAAATGCACTGTTATTTTGGATGTATTGTAAGAAAAGTATTGATTTGTTGCTGAATATAGATGTAAATGTCCATTAACCAGTTTTAAATGCAGCTTATTAGCTTATTAACCATAAGACATACAGGGAGTTTTCCCAGTAGGTTGGGCACCCTGAAGTCCTTCTATTGCTTGTAGAAAAGATGGATCTTGAGATAAACAGGTGGTGGTCACTAAGATGCTCTCTGTATAAAATGGTGGTCACAGGGATGCTCTCTGAATTGGGTGGCGGTCACTAGGATGCTCTTTGCATTGAGTGGCAGTTACTAGAATACTCTGCAGTGGATGGCAGTCACAAGGATGCCCTCTGCATTGGGTAGTGTTAAAGAGAAGACGCTCCGTATGCTGTCTGCTATGCAGTACTCCACGGTAGCTGGACCTCTAGTGACAGCCACTCCAGGGGAGGCACATTAATGACACCAGCACTAGGCTGACATTTACATTTACGCCGGGGCAGCCTGTTCGCACCTTTACTGTCGGTGCTTAAACTGCAGCGCACACACCCAACAGTTACCATTAATCCTACTGTTACTCATTAGATCATTTACCTGTGATTATCAGAGTCACTTTCCTGGAACCAGGTTTCTGAAAAGGTAACACAAGTAACCTCACTGAGCGTTGTCATTCCCTGGTTAGAATGTCCCATTTACGAAATAGGGATATCCAAAAGTTTCTTTTCGGATGTCCCTATTTTGAATGGTTACGCTTTTCTACTTTTTTTTTGGCATACTCACCCATTCACATTCGGAAACAGCAGATAACTCCGTCGCACCTCCGCCACCGCAATCGCCGGAGGTGAGTAAACTTTTTCTGCGGGGTTAGGGTCAGGCTGTAAGGAAGGGAGGGTTAGGGTCAGGCTGTAGGAGATGGTGGGTTAGGGTCAGGCTGCAAGTAAGAGAGGGTCAGGGTCAGGCTGCCAGGAAGGAGGGTTAGGGTCAGGCTGCCAGGAAGGAGGGTTAGGGTCAGGCTGCCAGGTAGGAGGGTCAGGGTCAGGCTGCCAGGTAGGAGGGTCAGGTTCAGGCTGCCAGGAAGGAGGGTTAGGGTTAGGGTAGTGACGGGAGAGGGTTAGGGTAAGAATTAGGGGAATTAGTGGGGGACTTATTTTAACACTTTTCGGAGCACCGAAAGCTTGGTGCTCCGTGGATCGATTGCAATGGCTCCTTGAGGCATATGCAATCGAAATCCCAGCCAGTTGCAACTGGCTGGGAGGAATCGGGTTTTTCTCACTGAGGGACGTGGTCTGCCGGCCCGATGTCCAGAATTTCACTAAAATGCCTGCGGCGTTCGATACCGCCACTCCTATCTGATTGAATGTTGTAATGCCAACATGTTTGTTTGGCATTACAATAATCCTGACCCAAACCTTAATCTTAACCCTAACCCTAATTCCTCACCCTGGCCCTGATTCAGAGATTGTAAATAAGAACTAAAAGTTACACCTGGGCTAAACCATGTTGATTTCAGGGGAGTCAAATTTAATTTGTTGCAACAGTATTATAGTTAAAAGGTGATGTTTCCCAGCTCAAGTCTAATTAGCAGTTTAAAAGTGACGCTGATCAGGTATCTGTGTGCAATAAGTAAAAGCAAAGCATTCTCCCTGCATGCATAGAATAACATTAACTTGACTCCCCCTGAAATCAACATGTGTAACAGGTGTAACTTTAAGTTCTTATTTTCAGCCTCTGAATCAGGCCCCTAACTCTAACCAGTAACCGGGGCAGCAGAGAAGAACAGAGTGCACAGCACACATTTACTTACCTTTTCATGTTTTTATGAACGATGCTGATCCAGGTTGGCTTCTCCTCGCAGCAAGACTGGTCGCTTCATTCATAAAATTTACTAATACTCACCCCCCCGCCGAGGTCCCGCGATGATCGACGAGGTCATCGCAGGACTTCTCATTCATCCGAAGCTTGAATAAAGTCCTGCACATGCACAGTGACTGTCATTCAGAACTTAGAAAATTTCAAGTCCCGACATGAGAAACAATGTGCATGCGCAGGGTCTTCATGTCGGGACTGGCATCCGCAGGCAGACACGTCTCCCGGTCAGGTAAGTTTAAACTATATTCTCTTCTTTCTTTTTTTTTAAATAGTTTTTTTATTTACTTGTTTTTTTCTTTTTAAATTTATTTTTCTTTTTTAACAAAAATATTCCAGCGGTCTCCTCATATATATATCCACATTTTCTTCCCCCTAATAACACCTATTAGGGGGAGAAAAAGGGGGTTATATGGGAAAACCGCTGGAATAGAAGCACCAATGCCTGAGCTGGCGTTACTTCAACTCTCAGGGCCTCATTCACTTAGCTCGAATTGCTAAAATTCACGTGATTTTTTGCTTAAAATTCGCCAAAGGCGATTCACTAAGCAAAAAATCAAACTCCCACCAGTAGAGGGCGCTCTAAAGTTAAAGAAATTAACAGTACTACTCTACTGTTAATTTCTACTGGTGGGAGTTTAGTAAGAATTCTTCGAGATCAAGGTGAGGAGCTGCCGTCGTCCTCTGCAGGGATGAAGACTTCGAAAGAATAAAGAAGACTTCAGATTAAGGAATATTGAAGGCTCCCAAGATGCGGACAGCTAATGGTGAGTTTATAAATTTTTTTTTTTTTATTATACACATGTCACACTTTTTTTTAGACACTTAGATTAGGAGAGATGACCTCCTAAGGTAAGTGCATACACGTAGGGGTTAATGTTAGCTAGGTTTACTATTTTAGCATGTATCGGGAGACCGCTGGGATAAACCTATGTGCGGGACCGCGCCGGAGGGGTGAGTAGTAGTAAATTTAAATGAATGAAGCTGCCAGGACCACTGTGAGCTGAAGCGAGCCTGGAACAGCTTCATTCATTTAAAACCGTTAAGGTAGGTAAATAGAGCCCATAGTGGCTAATTAATTTTATTCACATCTATATTTTCTTGCATCATGTGTTCTGGCTTTTACACTCTTCTCTTGACACAATTTTATATCAAAATTACCAGTTAAAAATTTAAGCTTGGGATCTGTTCCAGTGTTTGTACCAGCAAGCTAATGAGATACCTTTACATTTTTTTTATGAACAATGCTGATCCAGGCTTGCTTCTTCTCGCAGCGAGCTTGGCAGTTTCGTTTATAAAATTTACTAATAGTCATCTCTCAGCTGAGGTCCCACAGTGATCGACGAGGTCATCGCAGGACTTCTCATTCATCCGAAGCTTGAATAAAGTCCTGCACATGCACAGTGACTGTCATTCAGAACTTAGAAAATTTCAAGTCCCGACATGAGAAACAATGTGCATGCGCAGGGTCTTCATGTCGGGACTGGCATCCGCAGGCAGACACGTCTCCCGGTCAGGTAAGTTTAAACTATATTCTCTTCTTTCTTTTTTTTTATAAATAGTTTTTTATTTACTTGTTTTTTTCTTTTAAAATTTATTTTTCTTTTTTAACAAAAATATTCCAGCGGTCTCCTCATATATATATCCCCCTTTTCTTCCCCCTAATAACACCTATTGGATATAGGGATATAGGAATATGGGAAAACCGCTGGAATAGAAGCACCAATGCCTGAGCTGACGTTACTTCAACTTTCAGAGCGGAAAACGCCACTCTTGCAGTTAGTAAATATGACGAAGTATTTAAAGAAAAAAAAAAGAAAGTTAACAACCTAAAGGGTAAAGTGCCAAATAATGAATTACACTTTAGAGGTCACCTGGGTCAAACGGACACAATATAAATATTACCTGCTAAATATTCACATTCATTTTATATAAACTCAAAGTAAAAGTTTTTTGAATACTGTGTAAGTCAGTAGAGTATGAAAAGTATATTAAAATCATTTACGATTATCAAGCACACAGAAAACAAGTACTTCTGAGTTATTATGTTTTCTTAATTAATACATAAAATAAAGACATATGAAAATGAACTCCCTCCCTTATTAAATGTGCCTGGAGTTAATTAAAGAGTAAACCTTCTGCAGTTATAATGGGACTGTCATCAGTTTTATTTACTTATTAATTAATATTAAAGTGCATTAATCATCTCTGTCATCTACAGTATTCACATCACCTGCAATGTATGTGACCAATGGGTATATTAGTGATAAGTAACCCAACCAATCAGAGAGGACTCTTGTAGTCTGGCAGGCACGCAATTATCTAGTCAGCACAATTTGCTGATTGACTTACTGCACATGGAGTGGTTCTCATCAGAATTATCAGAACAGTCATTCACATAGTCACACATGTTGATCTTTGGTATACAGTACTTATTGGAGCACATGAACTCCTCTGCTGTGCATTCTATGTCTGGGATCACCATTGGTGAACAGTCTTCAAACGATATATCATCTACTGTGACATCTCCTACGTAACTGACGCCACGCTTGGTTTGTAGGACAATCTGTGAGACAAAGAAACGTTATTTGTAAGAATAATGGAGGGAAAACTATAACTTGGAATCTGTTATGAGAGAGAGATAGAGAGGGAGAGAGAGAGAGAGATAGAGAGAGAGAGAGAGAGAGAGAGAGAGAAATGAAAATAACTGACTGACTGTTTTGATGATTCACAAAGTTATCAAAGTGATAGGACTAATAACATATAATATAAACAGATAGGGATTAGGTCACATGATATACAACGACCAGGGTTGCCGACTCTTCCGGAATATCCAGGAAGACTCCCGAAATTTAGGCCGTTCACCCGGTATCCCGGGAGAGACGGCAAATCTCCTGCATGCCCTGACACCCAAAAAAATCAGCCGTGTGATCCCTATAGATACTAGGGATGGGCGGGACTTGATGATGTCATCAAGTCCCGGCCACCCCTTTAACGCATGAGATCACACTGGTGATTTATAGGGGGTGGGGCTTAATGACGCGATTTGCATAAATTGCATCATTAAGCCCCCCCTCGCAGTAATCTATGGCCTCCCTCAGGGTTCTCCCAGAGGGAAGCTTTCAATAGTCAGCAACCCTGCGATATACAAGTAGGTAGTAGATACACAAGTAGATAGTAGATATACAAGTAGATAGTAGATATACAAGTAGATAGTAGGAAATGCAGCAGAACAGCAATGAAGCAGCAGGACTGGAATACTGGTAGAAACACAACATTTTGGCAAGGGAGACAGGAACAGGCAAGGTTTAAATATGAAGCTAGAACAAGCTGGTCCATCAGTATACCAGGTAAACAAAGATATACCGTAGACCCCGATTAAGCTATCTGCATACAGAAATGGTACGTAGATAGCGTAAATAAGCCACTATGCATGCGTACTAGCTCAATTCTTAAAACAACACGAAAACTATGTAACTGTGAATACGGACCCTGGATTCAATCCCTGATGCTCTTGTAACAAATCATTTCTATTTCCTAGGCCGCTGCATTTCTTAGCTCTATTTGCCCAAAGGGTCGGAGACAGAGTTTGCAAATAAAAGGAAAGCAGGTGTAAACCATATGTTTTTCAGAGGAGGCACATATGACCTGCTGCATACAGTATAAGAGCTGACAGGTGATGTTTCCTAGCCCAAGCCTAAACAACAGTATAAAAGTATCTGTGTGCCACAAACAAAAGCAAAGTATTCTCCCTGCATGCAAAGAATAAAATGAATATAGATAAGTACTGCTTTATGAAACTAGTCCCTAGTGACACTAATGATACGTTTTACACATTAAAAGATACAAAAAGGTTATTTATTCGTTGCCTGCGGTTTTTCAGTTTGTCAATAATTTCGCACAAATGTTAACGAATTTTGTATTTTATTTCTGGATAAAAAATGAAAATTTGTGTTACTAGCAATTATATTGGTGACATGGCTTCTTTGGGCCGGATCCAGAACTACGTCCGTCTTCCATAGACGGACCTAGTTCAATAAACAGTAGCTACAGTACGTAATCTGTACTTTTAGACTGCATATACGCAATCTACGTATCGAAACAATACGCAGACCACGTACAATAGCTACTACGCATGCGCAGTAGCTACTGTTTATGGAACTATGTCCATCTATGGAAGACGGACGTAGTTCTGGATCCGGCCCATTATTACTAGGTTGCTAGGTGGTCCTGAGTCTCCGTGAGTTGCCTTTCCAGGGGAACCCTTTTAATGATATTGGGTCTGATTCTCAACTAAGTAAGAACAGGATTTCAGTGCGTATATTTAAGAGCGCTTAAACTGAGCATGCCCAGAACTCAAAACTACGCTCTGAAACCATGTAAGAATGATTCACAGGTAAGAACTACTAGGGAATGGTAAGAACTACTAGGGAATGGTTCATGCTTTGGATTGTAATGACATTTGCATGCATGGCTAGAGGGGCAAGACTCTTAATGCAAATGAGTAGCACTCGTGCTACTAATGTACAGTCTGGGCGTTCCTCGAGACTTAGGAGTGATTCGCAAATTGCAGAAACTAACATAAGCATGAACAAAGATAAGAATGCCCCCTACCATTCTTGAGTTGATATCCACATGGTTACCAGAGAGCCAAAGCCTCATGCTTTTGTTTGTTCAACACACAGCTACTGTGTGTTTATAATGAATGCTTGTGTTCCCTTTAATTAAAACAACCTTTTAAAACTGCTGTTATGTTACCATTTTGTGTTTGACTTTACATTTGAAAGGTGCTCATTATTTACAATTAGTTGCAGTTTTTGGTTTTTTTTTTAAACAAGTTTTTTTTTATTTAACTTTTAGCATATTTGCATTGTTTGTGTGTGATCTTGAGATTTGTTTAGGTCTAATTTATGAAGATATTTATTATTTTGATATTTATGTTATAACAGCTTTGAGAGCTGAATGGTTCTTCTTAATCCTTTAATACGTATTTATGATTTGAATAATTTTCTACATTTTAGCATATTGCATTTCTTTACAATTTCTTTGATTACTTTTGTTCATTACAAAACAAAGAATGAAAATCAATCTGCTTCTTAATTGAATCAATTAATGTGTTTCTTTGCTTAGCCTTGAATCATGAGGATATTTAAAGATCCTAAATATAGGCGCGATTCTCATTTGGTAAACAATAGTTGTTCCTAAATATACGCATATGGAGAAAAGAACGTTCTTAGCTCCTAAGAAGCTAGAGGTATGCTTAACATATTTCTTTAGTATTTGTGAATCATTCTTTGGGATCTGGGCTAAATTCTTTCTTAAGTGTGAATCAGGTCCATTGTGTGAAGGCATCACATAATCTTCTATTCAAGTACAGAAACAGCTAAGCTCAAAGTACTAT
Source organism: Limnodynastes dumerilii (assembly GCA_011038615.1). Classification (NCBI taxonomy): domain Eukaryota; kingdom Metazoa; phylum Chordata; class Amphibia; order Anura; family Limnodynastidae; genus Limnodynastes; species Limnodynastes dumerilii. The sequence continues at coordinate 868,584 of WWET01000123.1, read as the reverse complement.
CTGTATAATTTGTTTCAGGACTGTTCAGCCGTTGGAAAATGAACCATCCGTAACTACTTGTGGATACTTATAAACATAATTATAGTACAGTAAATGGATATATTTTTCAACGTCTTCTAAGTCGCTACAGTTCTATCATATTGAATTATATGGATTTCCCAAGTTATTTCTGATAAACATCTGTTAGCATGTTATTAATCACTCTATATACTGCATTCATAGCTCAGTAATCAATGTATTCAAGGGATCTGGGGGCAACTGGTGTCCTTTCTATCTCTCCCTCCGGTTTGCTCCAGTGCTTCGTATTCGGGGAAAGGGTTTATGGGGAACACCAGCTGGATCTTTACACTAGTGATGACTGCATCTTAAAGTTACTGATTGCTGCATCTGTACAATTGAAACCACTGTGTCTGTACAGAACATTAAAGCATAGAAAATACAATTAGAGGGATACAGATTTGATATTTAGAGTTACTTAGGAGTGAGTTTTGCGGACAGGTCCTGCCCCTATCCGAACCCCCATTTTTAGGTACCTTATGGCCCTTACAAGTGCAACAGGGCTACCTTTTTTATCTGTGCAATGTCCACACAGACATTGCGTCTCCCCGGCTAATCTAAATCCCTCCCCCCTTCCACTTCTACCTAGGCACACCCCGAAGCTGCATAACCCAGCCTCTTTCTACTTAAAATACTCCATGTGGTCTTTAAAGACCACACAGAGGCAATCTACGTACCAAGCTGGTACATAGATTGCATAAATGACCTGCTACTCAGGCGTAATAGGTCATTTACTAAAGATTTGCACCTAAGAAGCATCTGCTTCTTAGGTGTAAATATGGGCCTTATTTCTCTTCATTATAATTTTATAATTTACATTATGTAACAATTCAAATTGAGCTGGTGACAAAATTTAAAATATTGGCTGTTAAAGAATATCTATTTTTATTTTACTCTAGCAGATGGCCTGATTACCTAGGCAAGTGCCATCCTCCAATATAACATTTGATTGACTATTTTCCAAGATCTGCTGTATTCTAAACAAGATATCCAGACAGAAGTACATATCGCCTAAATTATTTGACTAGGAGACACGTTGCTGAACATATGGTAAGTCCAATTAACGACCACACTGCTGACATTGTTTATGATACTGTATTTCATCTTCAGTTCAGAAAATTAGACATTCTGCAAGCTCTACGGGGAATATTATGAGGGTAACAGAATGGGAAATGTATAATTAAGCTCTTGTTGCAAATCATTTCCCGTTTCTAGGCTACTGTGTTGCTTAGCTGTATGTGCCCAAAGGGACTACGGGCTGAATTCAGAGTTTGAGAATAAATTTACATCCAGGTAAACTCACGTTGAACTGCAGGGGAGACAAATTACATCTGTTGCGCACAGTGTTAGAGTTGAGAGGAGATGTTTCCCAAACCAAGTCTAAGTAACATTTGTGGGTATTAAGCAAAAGCAAAGTATTCGCCCTGCAAGCAAAATGAATAAAAAAAATGATGTTTTGCCCAGGTGTAAAATTTAGGGTCACTGGGGCTTTATTCACTTATCTTGGTCCTCAAAATGAAATATTGTGTTTAGGGGAGGAAAGTAATATGCCCGGGACCCATAGCAAGGAAGCAGGGTCTGAGTCTAGATGGGCAGGGCAGGAAAAGTCAGCAACTATGGGTGTACCAAGTAGAGAAGGGTGAAATTTCCAAAGATGTATTATTAGAACACAAGGGCATGTGTATAAACTGGAGGTGCTAGGTTTAGAGTAAAAGTCCAGAAAAATCACTTCACCAAAACATTGAATTAATAAGTGGAATATCCTCCCATCTAAGGTGTTAGATAACACAGTAGAACAATTTAAACATACTTGGGATATTCTAAATCTTAAACTAAATTTGGTCACCAATATACTCGTAGTTTCAAAAAAACAACTGGGCAGACTGGATTTGCCATTTGGCTTTTATCTGCCATCACTTTCTATGTTTCTATCTTGTTTTAAATGAAAAAGTTGAAAAAGCTGAAAGTTCCGCAAATTTGTGCTCCAGCGACAGAATTCAGACTTACAAACGCAGCGCGGATCATTGATGTATACATGCCCCTGTTTGAGTACACAAGAGACCCCTCCACTAATTCCAGCCACGTTCCAGCTCAGGTACCCTACTATAGAACTTCCGATCCCTCCCAATAGATGAATTGGAAAGTCTGCATATCGCGGTTGTCCATTATAACATCTTTACTTTACTGCACACTTAAATAACAAACCTGTCAGAACCTGTTGCTACATCCTGTGGATTGTGAACTGATCACAGCTCCCACAGCATGCGCTACTCACACATGTGAGCGGGTCAGAAAGTGTCAGGGGCCTGTATCTGTTTCATGATAGATGACTTCTGCTATCCATCATTTATATTGTAAATATTAAAGTATTACATCACTGTTTTAATTTAGAGACTGGTATTGTAACAGAACACCAATTTCGGGTAGATAGCATGATAACAATAATTCACTCATTCAATAATGAAAGACAACAAATAAAACAAACCCGGAAATGAGACAATGTTCCCAAATACACTTCTGATCTCCTCCAGTACGCTCCTTGTTTACCACTTTGAAACCAAAGTTCATAGGTCACGTTGGCAAATTGAATAAGAACCTGTAAGTTCAAAGAAAAGAGATAATAGGACAATACGAGTCAATTCAATAAAACAAAATCAACTTCATCTTACTATCCCATGGTCAGAATCCCATCATATATAGAAAAAGTTCCCTGTTTTTGTTGTTGCTATTATTGGACTGGATTCACAACAACAAATTTTTATACTTACGTGCCTAGATCCATGCCTAGGGCCCCGCAAAAACTAGGGCCGCCCCTGCTGCGAGCACAGTAGCAGGTTGGATTCCATGCGGTTCAACCAGTGTAAAACAAACCATATTTTTATTTTATAGATTGCCCTAATTTATTATAAAATCAGAACTACACGTGTACAAAATGGCATTCATTAAACTTAAGAAACACTTATTTTTTAACACACTTTTTCCTATAAAATTCGCCATCAGTTTTTTTTTTTATTTTGAGCCTGACAAGCAGAGGATTGCCGCATTCTATTACTGACCATAGTCATTTTTTCTAGCTCTTTAAATTGTTTAGAAAAATTTAAAGAAACATATTTGTAACATGAAAATCTATCATGGAAGCTTATTTTCGGCTGTCTTTATTTAAAAAATGGAACTGATTAGAAACTTTTACGAATGAATGGGTAAGTATGCCAAATATTCCAAATTATGCCAAATAAATTTTTCAATATACTTTCCCATTTAATAATTCAGAAACCGCTGCTACCGCACAGCCGTCACACTGCCGCAGACCCACCGAATGGAGGTGAGTATTACAGGGAAGTCTATGGGGAGTATTAGGGGTAGAATAAGGGTAGGTGAGTTAAAAGGTTAGGCTGTGGGGAGAGGAGTCTTAGGCTATGGGGAGAGGAGTGTTAGGGTTAGGCTGCAGGGAAGGGAGTTTTAGGGTTAGGCTGTGGGGAGGTTAGTCTTATGGTCAGGTTGTGGAGAAGGGAGTCCTAGGGTCAGCCTAATGGTAAGGGTGTCCAAGGGTTAGACTGTGGGGAGGGGAGTCTTAGGGTTAGGCTGTGGGGAGTGGAGTTTTAGGGTTAGGCTGCAGGGAAGGGAGTTTTAGGGTTAGGATGCGAGGAGGAGAGGCTTAGGTAATGGAACGGGAGGGTTAGGGTAAAGATTAGGATCCTCCCTTCTTGGGAGGATTGATTGCTTCTCCTCGGTGAGACAGAAAAAATTGATTTCACAGTCAGTTCGCAACTGGCAGGTTTAAAACAGTCCTTTCGAAAAAAGACCTACAACCTATGCAAACTTGTACAGGCTGCTGCAGGTCCACCTCATAGCCTCTGCCTATACGCATCCGTTTTCATGTTGTAAATGGTTGCACCTTTGCTGTACGTTCTATCCAGAGCTGAAAAATTGACAGCTGTGGAGACAACGAATTACAGAGCAGGTAGCAGACTCTGGACTCTGGTCCATTGTGTGCATTTTAGTCCATGTACAGCGCTCAAAATTTTTGTATACACTAAAACAAGCTGCAAACACACAACTCTACACTGTGCCACAGTGTGTACAGCAGGACTGGCAACCTTTGGCTCTGCACGTGTTTTGAAGTGGGTCCCAGCATGCTCTATCACATACCAGCTATGCAGTCAAAGCCCACTGGGAATCGTAGTTTCACAACACCTTGAGAGACACAGGTTAGCCAGCCTAGTGTACAGTATAAGTACTGGATTGGTTGCAGTCTCCGGTTAGAACTGCTGATTTCCGAAATAGGGACATCTGAAAGTTCTTTTTCGGATATCCCTATTTCAAATACTCCCCAGTTAATCATATTTTTTTCAGAACGGGTGAGTTTGCCGATCGGCATACTTCACCCATTCTCATTCGGAAATACTGACGCCGCCAGTATCCCCCCGTTGCTAACGCCGGACCACAGGGAAAGGTGAGGGAAACCTTTCCAGGGTGCGAGGTAGGGAGGGTTAAGGTCAGGCTGCAGGGGAGGGAGGGTTAGGGTCAGGCTGCTGGGGAGGGAGGGTTAGGGTCAGGCTGCAGGGAAGGGAGAATTAGGGTCAGGCTGCGGGAGATGATGGGTTAGGGTCAGGCTGACAGGAAGAGAGGGTTAGGTTCAGGCTGCGGGGAAGGGAGGGTTAGGTTTAGGGTAATGAGAGGGGAGGATTAGGGTTAAGGTGGCCATACACTAGAGCGATTATCGGCCCGATCACCCAATTATGGGGTTATTGGGCAAATAATCGCTGTAGTGTATGGCCAAGATCGATTTTTTAAACGCCAAATAAAAGCACCAGAAAAG
>WWET01000123.1:828045-858553 GCA_011038615.1 Limnodynastes dumerilii | reverse complement strand
AGGGGAGGGTTAGGGTTAGAATTAGGGAAAGGATTAGGGGACTTTTTTTACTTACTTTTCGGAGCACTGAAAGCTTGGGGCTCTGTGGATCGATTGCTATGCCTCATCGAGGCATATACAATCGAAATCCCAGCCAGTTCGCAACTGGCTGGGAGGAATCTGATTTTTCGAAAATCCGATTTTCTATGCGGGGACGCACACCCCTGATAGTGCCATATAAAAGCCTGTTCATAAATAAAGTATGAAAAAGAATATGGTTGAAAAATTAATTATAGAGAAATAATATTATTCTGAAGAGATACATTGAGCATCAACCTAATAAAAACATTCCCATACTGCACAATTAAATTTGAATTAATATTAGTCACATCTAATAAACATATAGAACTTTACTATAATGCATTTTCCCCTTTAAAAACTTAAAAGCAGCTGTTGATTTGATTTTATGGGACACGTGAATATTGATGTGACTTCTAATTACTGTTGCAGGCCAATTTATATCAAATTAAAACAATAATATTGACATATATAAATTCAGTACACAGCATCAATCATCGCAGAATAATGTTTTCATTCAACATCTAGGAGCATAATGTGACAGTTTTAATTGACACAACCTTGATTTAATGCAACATATGTGCAGAAGCGTTTGTTGCATAATTAGTGTTTGCTTTTGTTGTGCTCTCATTAAGATTGTACATCCCTAGTTATGATTTGATTGCTTTCCAGTTTTCTAGGTGGTGCTAAATTTAACCTGGCAAACGCAAGGTTTCATATTAGTACTTGTTGTTTTGCTTTCAAAGGACAGATGTCACAGTGTTCTGCAAATAGGAGGCACCTTGTTAAATGCAAACTGCTAAAAGGACTTCACTATGAAGCCTCACAGGCAATGTGCCTTTATCTGTCCTACAATATTCCCTTAAGCCTAATACACCAGGAACTAGCTGTCCAAGCTAATATAAGGAATTGTGTACGCTGAGCTTCTAGGGCCTGATCTAGAGTTAGGAGCCGCAGCAAAATAAGAAGCAATCTGCACCTGAATAAACTATATTGCAACGCAATGGGCAAAATCCTTAACCAAAAATATCCAATGTGGAATATTCCAGATTAGATGTTTGGTGATCGCCGGTGGAATTTCCAACAACCTGAAATACAAGCAAGAACAAATCAAGTGCTACGCTATGGTCAGTATAGTATAACCAAAGGCCTTAATGTATTATGTAGAATAAAAAGAATATAAATAAAATAATGTATGTGCAAGCATATGCAAAAATACTAACAATTATTATGCTAAAAAACAACATGATATTGGATAATATCCTTTGTATGAGATCAATTATTTTTTTTAATGTATATTTTTATATATGTTATGAATTGATTGTGTATTGTTTTTTAGCATAATAAATTGTTTGTATTTTTGCAGGTGCTTACACATACTCATTATTTTATTTATATTCTTTTTATTCTATATTATACATTGAGGCCTTTGGTTATACTGTACTGACCATAGCGCAGCACTTGATTTGTTCTGGATTTATGTTGGATTTGCTATCCTGAAGTGCAGCAGCTTTTGGTCTTTTTTTGTATATACCTACCCTTATTTTATATTTTTACTAGTTGTCATCTGTTTGGCGCCAGTGAGGAATTTCTTTTTTCTTTTATGCAATACAAACAAGACCTGCTAGGTCTATATTCTGGCAACTCCTTTAGGAGTGACAAAATCCTATTTCTAAAGAAGCAAAATATCAAGTATGAAGTGCTCAGAATAAAGAAATTTTTATTTTATTTTATTTAAAAAAATTTCAAAAAAATGTACTATATTTTACTTTAAATTTTAAACTACAATTTTACATTTTAATATTTCACTATAAATTTCCAACATTTTTAATTTATTGTAAAATAAAAATTCTTTATTCTGAGAGTTTATAACTCAATTTATATTATTTATTTATATTTTAGCAGTATTAACCCCCCATTGATTTATTACAACAGTGGAAGAGACCAGGCAGCTGCTTAGGAAACAATTTGTAGCTGCCTGCTGTGGTCATATGCAGGACAACTATTTATGCATACATAGTACAGTGACATAATCTACATATGCACGGAATAAATGCACCTTGTTTGCATGTTCGAATGGGCGGTCAGACATTATTTATTTATATTTTAGCAGTATTAACCCCCCCCCATTGATTTATTACAACAGTGGAAGAGACCAGGCAGCTGCTGAAGAGACAATTTGTAGCTGCCTGCTGTGGTCAAATGCAGGACAACTATTTGTGCATACATAGTACAGTGACATAATCTACATATGCACGGAATAAATGCACCTTGTTTGCATGTTCGAATGGGCGGTCAGACATCACCTGCACCAATGAGTAGTGTAACCCTGTCGTTAATATTTCAGAAATGATGTAAATTAATTTTATTATATTGGGAAAATATTTTTGATTTGCTTTTAGCACACAAATCAGGAAAGCCTCTAGTATTAAACTGTGATCCTACTGTTCTGTTAAGCTATGAATCCTAACTCATCACCATACTAACTGCATAGTTTAAACTTCCCTTCCCCTGCATTTCAGCATGGATTTGTACCTTTTAGCTGTTGCACATCTGTAGTTTGAAAGGAGATAATTAGCTGTAGGTAAGCAGATAAGATAAATGACTATCAGGTGCATGTTTAAGAGATAGTTATTTTCTTTTTAAAGATAGTTCTGTTGTGTTGTGCTGCTGATTTTAAGTATTATTTGTTTCATCTTGATTATGGCTTCCTTTAATCAGGAATATAAAGGGTGATCAGGGATATTTTCTTTGCATGTGTCAGTTTGATGTGCGTTTGATGTGCATAGAGATATTTATTACGTTAGTTAAATTAAACCTGTTGAACGTTAATAACCCAAACAAAGATCCCCTCCCAACTCTCCCATCATCAGGATTCTGCTGTTACTTATTCTATTTACCAACCTGTAATGATCCAACAGTTGCACCATTCATATAAGTCCAAAAGGTCAGCTTGCACTTGGGCCCAGTATGAGAAATAGTAGGAGTCATGATGTAAGCTGTTTGACCAAATTCTCCATTGGAACTATCGGCGTATAAATACCAGCCTTCTTCTGTGGATCTGTAAATCATGGTGGTATAGTCAGCAATGCAGTTTGTTTTATTGGTCAAGTTATGACATTGAATATAGGATTTCTGTTGATAAATGGCTGGGAAAACACAAGCATGCAATCGCTACCCAGTTACTTAATCTAAATCAAATTATATTGCAGTACAATGACCAAAGAAGGATCTCATAGAATAATAAGTATACAGATTTGAGTAATGTTCAGAGATTTTGGGAGAGATTTGCAACAGGTTTGGAAAAGTGGAGATGTTGCCTATAGCAACCAATCAAGCTGGAACACCCCCTGGAGATGTCTCAAGTCTCCTAGGAATAGTGAAATAAAAGGAAGAAATACACCAACCCACATACACATATATATATATATATGTGTGTGTAAGCGTATGTTGGGGGGTTCAAGCGCTAGGGTATTTACCTCCTGAGTGTAAACCTTCTAAATATAGTACCAGTGGGGAAATGATATATTAAGAACAATAAATATTTGTTAAAATATATAGTTCTTGAAGCCAAGGTATATGAAGCAACAACTGTAACTGCAACGCAAAGTTCAGAGTCCTTCCTGAGAGGGTGATGCTCAATTCCAAAACGCATAAAACATGAGGGATAAGAAAAAACATTAATCAATACATGTGCTTAAACAAATATTAAAATAACAATAGAACAGGACGGCATACCAAGGGAGATGGAGATCTCCGTCCTGTTCTCATTTCCCCACTGGTACTATATTTAGAAGGTTTACACTCAAGAGGTAAATACCCTAGCGCTTGAACCCCCCAGCATACGCTTACACACACATACATATATATGTGTATGTGGGTTGGTGTATTTCTTCCTTTTATTTCACTTGTGGTACTCGGACCACTGCCAAGTGGTGCTCAGGGCATCTGGGCAAGGTGTAAGAAGGGACGTTACCAAATGGCCAAGGGCACAATTTATAAAATATCTTAGTGGATAAATGGCATATGTAGAAATTGCAGCTTAAAATTTCTGCAAAAACAAGAAAAACCCTGAAAAAATATATATAAGTCATGGATACGTGTCTAAATGTACATGAATCTAGAAAAAGGTTGAGAGCCATTGGTCTAGAACATTTTAAAACAACCTAAACGCCCCTTGCTCTATGTTGAATGTGTACCTTGTTCATCTGCCACTAGTACAGATAGTATTTCCTGCCACCCCCACCCTGCATCAGAATAAATAACAGGACGTAAATTCTGTATTCAGAAGATACAGACCTGGAAATGCAGAGTGGCAGATGTACTGTTTACCACAGAGGCATTTTCCATATCCCAGTGATTGAAAAACTCCCCCTTGTAGTATATCTGGATTCGGTCTATAGTAAGTAGAACATAGTGAGTTACAATGTTTTCCAGACATAACATTTCATAGGAAGGGCGTGTTGTCCTGTTAGAAAGGTGTCATGTGGGTCACTTTCTCCCAAAGATTTGCCCAAACACACCTCACCATCCCACAATGAATGCAATTAAAGAGCTTTAATCTTTAATAAATGCATAAAATGTAGAATAACTTTTTATTAAGTATTATGTGTCCATTTTTAGGTTCTCCACTCAAAAAGTTCCTGATGGGATGAAGGTTTTGGGAGGCGAAAGGAGGTAAGCAGATCTTAGTGAATAGCCTCCTATCTTAGGTGGCTGAGGTAACACAGTAGAACAGTGTAAACATGCTTGGGATAAATATAAGGATATCCTAAATTTCAGACTAAATTGAGAGTAAAGTAGGATCTAGGGTCACAATAGGTATGAATAAACAGCTGTAGGGGTTTGCGGTTGGTATTTTAATTTGTCTAGTCAATATGCATTTTGCTTTTGTTCCCCGGGTCTTGGTATTTGCGCTACTTTCTTTCCCTCTACTTTAGTCATTATTTGATGACAGTAAATAAATAATGTTATAATAATAAAGTTAAAATTAAAAATAAATAAATGAAAACACATAAATAAAATCGGTTTAGTTTACCACTATAATAGTTGTTGGCGTCATTTAGGCCAAAAAGTTTTTACATATTTGTTGTAATAGTTATCCTGAATTACTCAGTGAGGTCACTTTCCGTACTTAGCGGGCAAAAAGGGCCTTGTTGCGTTCCTGCGCATGTGCGCCCAGGTCTGCGTCCTCCTGAATCCGGAAGCCTCTGTGACGATGGGGTGGGACAATCCACCATGGATACAGTGTGTACACATGGTAAGTGTGGGGATGTACGCATAGTAAGGGCTCGGTTAAGCCCCCTACATTATGCACATGGCCCATTTTACGTGAGGTGTGTGCTGCACATTTAGGGTAACGTAGGGATCTGAACTCAGGCGGTCCGTGCGTGCAAGGGGAGTGTACTATGGACATTAGGACTACAAGCACATAAGTCTATTCCATGAGAAGGGTCTCACGTGCATGCAATTGTATTTAATTCGGGACCATTCCAATAATAATAATAATAACACATATATACACACATAATACATAGAATGTCCCTTTAAAACTGTTTGTTTTATATTGAACACTTGGGACTCATTTCACACTGAGGCTGACAGAAGAACATTGATCTACAGATGTGTTTCACTTAACAACACTGTAAATAAAGGAAGGTTTCCCCCTATTGGCTGTTTTTATTACAGACATAACATGTAAGTGTTTCCCAGATTACCCCAAAATAGCGCATGCTGATTACTCATTACGGCAAAGAGATTAAATTACTTCAAGTGATCTACAACTCTGACAGTTTACTGATTAAAACAATTCATTATAGAGCTTATAGACAGCCGTAAAAGACGTTAGAAATGAATCATTTAAATAGATTTTTGTGGAAGATACTTGAGAGTTTCTTTTGTGGACGATAAAGATGCCCGAAGAGTAAGTTACTCTACATTACTAGAATGAAAATTCTCAGTTATAGGGTTAAATATTTGTATATGGGTCTTCCCTCTGCTGGTTTTGGATGCCAGAAATATCTATATAAAAGCTATTCTGCTCCTCACCATTATACACATGCGCAGTAGCTTTAATGCCGTTGTAACGCTACTGAGCATGCTCCAATGGTCAGAAGCAAAATTTTAAAACAAATTACCGCCCCCCCTCTTTAACGCTTTTTACTTACCTAATGGCGGCGGCGGCAGGGAGCTTCGAGTACCGCTGCCGCTGCTACATTCGGCTCCATCCTTCTATATTACACAACTTCCTGCCACATCCAAGATGGTGGCGAGGGTCTTTATTATGTATTGGAGGGACCTGCCGCCGCCATCTTCAATGTAGCAGGTAGTAGTGTAATACAGAAAGATGGTGTTGCCCCATTAACCAAGGCTGCTCTGCAACTGTTACCCCCCAGGACCTCATCTGGGGGCATTCCGAGGGAGCTGCAGACACAATGTGACCACAGGCTGGGAAGAGGCAGAAGTAGGGGAGGGGCAGGGCTCACCCATACCAAGTCCACGTCACACCCAGCCACACCCCCACACAACAAGGGTAACAACAATGTACCAACAAGAGTAACAACAAGAAAACAATAACAATGTAACAACAAGAATAAAAACAATGTAACAACTAACCTAATTTTTTCCCATCTTTATGACGGGCTTTAGACTAGTACGAAAATATTTTCTCTTTAATAAATTATTATTGGACAGGGGCGGAAGGCGAAAAACTTGGGTCCCAAAGCAGGGAAGCAGAGTTTAAGTCTGGATGGGTGGGGCAGAGCCAGACGGGATCACTAACAGATAGAAGCTATTAGAGGCTGACAGCCTAAAACAGCGCTCGGCACTCCATGTATGAGTGTATATATATAGCGCTGTGGTGCTCAGCACTCATACATGGACTGGGGAGCGCTGACATCTTGCTTACAGTACAGGTAGTGGTGGATCTACTATGAAACCAGATGATGGCTCTTATGACCCAGCAGGGCACAGAATAGAGAGTTGCTGTCAGTGTCACTTTGTGGAGATAAGATAACAGTGGTTAACCAGAAATGAGGAAGGAGCTCACTATTTGACCCGTTTTCAAGAACTCTTCACCACCAATCTGTTCTCCGCAATTTAGACCTTGTTGGATGTTGCCCTATTGTTGCTGGTTGTGAAGGGGGCCTCCATAAGACCACAAGACCCGCTCTCCTCCAGGCCCTGAGTAGCAGCCGCACTTCTTGCACCTCTGTAGTTATGCCACTGAACCAGAACCAGTCTTACAGAATTTTTTTTGCTCTTTGCAAGCTGAAATCACCCACATTTGTTCTTTGTGCACGCAAACGTAGTGAACTTCCGGCACTGTCAAAGTTTGATGTTGACAGGAATAAATTCCATGATGACCTATGTATTTTTATTATGTATAAGGGTGACAAGAATTGGTATAAATATCCTTGTTTTTGTACAATGATGTTGTCACTGCTTTCTGACCCTCGGTGATCCACACTGTCTACGATTGCCGAGTTAAAGGCTCGATTCAATAAATTCTTTGATTGGAAATACTTACTGCTCATTGCTACATATTCAAGTCTATTGGATGATTGTTTGAGAATTACCAGAACTTAAACAGCACGGATCTGGATTCTCAGGATCCAGAATTCAGTGGTGGAAGCCTTTCCGACTGTTGGACAGGAGGGACGGGTTGCATATGGTGTGTGTACATGGGAGGGGGGAGGTACTTAAGTTAGACAGTAAGGGCAATTTTTATTTCTTTAGCTCATTATAATATGGGAAAAGTGCAAAAACCTTAAGGTTCTTCTCATCTTTAAAATCCTAAGTGTATCAACCACATGGGACAGCGAGGATGCAGCTCGAGATCTCTGCTATAGCTGTACTCCGTGGCGGTGGTCTGGATCCTTATTATTATTGATACCACTTGGGACGGGGATATATTCCACACTGGAGGTCCACGTAAGATCAGTTACTCAACTATGTTGATGGTCTGTCACATTGACCTGTGACCCATCTTGTGGAGGATTTGGTGCTGACCCACTGGAAGTCTACCAGAATATATTGGTAAAGAGCACAAAATGAAGGTTGTTCTGTCAATTATTATGCAGATCCCATGATAAACAACATCATTCCAGTGTGGATGCTGTAGAAACGTTAGAATCAGCATCTGATCATTTAACGATATTTTTGGAAGCTGCTAATTTTCACAATCAACAACGTCACAATATCTTCTGTGTTAATGAGTGCGTATGTTGTCCAACAAGTATAAGGACAGATCCACTGCTAAATCGTTTTAGTTTCTACTGATGAATCATTATATCAAATCTTGAGAACTATTACATTGAAACATAGAAAGTGACGGCAGATAAGAGACACATGGCCCTTCCAGTCTGCCCAGTTGTTTATTTAAAACTATACCTTCAATTTAGTTAGAGATTTAGGATATCCTTATATTTATCCCAAGCATGTTTACACTGTTCTACTGTGTTACCTCTACCCCCTCAGATGGGAGACTATTCCACTTATCCATCACCCTTTTAGTAAAGTAATTTTTCCGCACATTTCCTCTGAATCTACTGCCCTCCAGTTTATATTCATGCCCTCGTGTTTTTTTTACACCTCTTCCTACAAAAAATGCCCCCCTCCTCTAGCCGTTCACAACCCTTGATATATGTGAAAGCTGCTATGATATCCCCCCTCTTCCTTCTCTGCTCTAAGCTATACATGTGTAGTTCCTCTAGCCTTTCTTGGAGTGTTGTGTGACACAGGCAATATACCATTTTAGTTGCTCTTCTTTGCACAGTCTATAATGTATTTATGTCTTTCTGGAGATATGGCCTCCAGAACTGAACACAGTATTCTAGGTGAGGTCGTACCAGTGATCTATAAAGGGGCATCACTACTTCCCTCTTTCTGCTACTAATTCCTCTCCCTATGCAACCAAGCATCTGACTTGCCTTTCTCATTGTTTTGTTACATTGCTTGGCTACCTTTAAGTCACATGAAATAATGATTCCTAGATCCCTTTTCTCTTAAGTAGTTTCTAATATAGTGCCATTAATGATATATTGATATAATGATATATATTGTTACAGATGTCGCATTGTTAGAAAAACCTCCATTGAGTACCCATCTTAAGTGCAGCATTATATCTGTACCTCTGTATTTTCAGAGTATGACTTTTATTTTCTTTAATCTGATATAAACATTGTACTTTGGTATCTAAAAGTCATTATTTTTTTATGTGTCTTGACAGTCTCAGTACAGCATATTGGATACCGGGAAATATGGAAAAAATAAATATATTTATTTCACACAAAATAAACTTTATTAAATCCAATTTTTAAAGTTCTCCCATATTTTTAAAGATCATCTCCTAATCTCCCGGCAATAACACTAAATCATTTTCTAAATTAAACTATACTGTATTATATCTTGTGTTTTGGTATTAATTCACACACAGCATGAAACATATTACTTTATATTCCATAAAGGTGCCCTTATACCTAGATTACTGATTGGCTTAACACTGTTCAGACCGATGGTTCGTGTAGTGAATAGATGTTAACAGCATGGGATAATTTTCATCACTGGTTAAGTAGAAAAATAATCCCATTTATTTTAATACCTATGATTTGAATTTGTTGCAACAGTAACTCCTTCCGTGTTTGTGATTCTGAAAGAAAGGTGTCACTTATTTTGCAAAAAGAGGGTTAATGAATAAAGAAATATAAAAGAACAACTGCATAAAAAACAAACGAAATGAAATACCTTTGCTGTGCTAAAACAACAAATGTTTTATTGATGTGCTAAGAATTATGGTTGGTTTTAGAGATTCTTTCCATACAAAAACACAGATAAATCAGAGAAAATCAAATTTATAATAAAATGCATCTATAGAGACAATTTCAGAGAATAGCTAGAAAAGTGAAACCCTTAACTATCTCTGACACTGGATAAGGTTATTTTTTATTATTTTATGTCATTTGGGGAAGTGACAGAAGGAGACACTTTAACAATCATAATGCAATAAATAATAGATCAAATTTGACTTTTCTTTGGTACATATTTCGCTCCCAAAATGCGTGTTGGGTATTTTGTCATCAAAACTTAATTTACCAAACATCAGCCAATGTGTAATTTGATTTTGTAAAAATAATTTTGGATGAAGCCAACACTAACATTAGATATATAAATATTATGTACTATTGATTAGATTTAGATTGTAATTTATTGTGTAATTTTAGTAAAAGACTTAAGGGGCGCCATAGATTATCTAGGTGTTTGACATGCCATGCTAATAGTAAAACCAGTTAAGATTAAGTTAATGCTGTGAAACAAAGACTACTATATGTAGAGACACTCCCGGGATGTGAGCAGCAATGGAAAAGTTAATTCTAAGATGTTCATGATCAACTGTTTCTTCACAAAGATTTACAGAACATCCAGCCCAAAAGAGACCATTAGACGATTGAGGCATCAGGATTTCATTTGTCATTAATAAGGCCACCTATCTGTGTAAAAGACTATAAAAGACACTGATGGCCTAGTTTTAAACCAGAGATTTCAGAATTTAAATTTGGTGATAACGTTATCACAGCGCTTGCATTTATTTTGTAAACAAACCTCTATCTATCTATCTATCTATCTATCTATCTATCTATCTATCTATCTATCTATCTATCTATCTATCTATCTATCTATATATACACACACACTTAAAGACCTTTTGAAATGGACATTTCATTTTTGATTCTTCAATTTTGATGATAAATTAGACAAGTAAAGTACATTTTTTACTGCTAACATTTATAACACTTTTGCCCTTTTGAGAAATCATTATTACTGGTTACAGAAAATAAAGGCTATAAGGCAAGAAGTAGCAGAACGTAGCCAATAAAGTGTTCATCAGATCTCATACAAATATCCATCACACACTTAATACACACTTAAAGATAAGGGTGGTCGAGGTTTTTGTAAGTCACCGTCAACCCGTCCGTGTGAGGGGAGTGTCATGGGTGTCATGGGTGTTGCCTTGCGTCTAATTGCGTACTTTTAGCATATGGGTCTCTGAATACGGCCCCTTATCTATATCTCCATCAGACCTCCTCCACATATCAATTTTACCCCCCCCCCCCCATTTGTCCATCAGATCTCATACACATATCCATCAAATCTCATAAACATATCCATCAGACGTTATCTGCATGTCATGTCCATCAGACCACCCCCGCAGGTCCATCAGATCTCATACACATATTCATCAGACCTCATCTACATGTCATGTCCATCAGACCTCATCTGCATGTCATGTCCATCCATCAGACCTCATCTGCATGTCATGTCCATCCATCAGACCTCATCTGCATGTCATGTCCATCCATCAGACCTCATCTGCATGTCATGTCCATCCATCAGACCTCATCTGCATGTCATGTCCATCCATCAGACCTCATCTGCATGTCATGTCCATCCATCAGACCTCATCTGCATGTCATGTCCATCAGACCACCCCCGCAGGTCCATCAGATCTCATACACATATTCATCAGACCTCATCTACATGTCATGTCCATCAGACGTTATCTGCATGTCATGTCCATCAGACCTCATCTGCATGTCATGTTCATCAGACCACCCCCACAGGTCCATCAGATCTCATACACATATTCATCAAACCTCATCTACATGTCATGTTTATCAGACCTCCTCCACAGGTCCATCAGATCCCATACACATATCCATTAGACCTTATCTATATGTCAATTAGACCTCCTCCACATGTCCATTTGAACTCCCCTGCAAGTTCATCAGATCTCATACACATGTCCATCCCACAGTCATGCTAAACGTTGCCCAGGCAACTATAAACAAAGTGAATGAAAATTAAAACCAAAGTGTTCCCATGCACGTAGACTCGTTCTCAATTATATTCGAATCGATTTCAACTGGACTTTATAACAAAATCGGCGAGTGTACCGCAATACGTGCATGGGAACACTTTGGTTTGAATTATCATACACTTTGCTTATAGTTGCCTTGGCAAAATTTAGCCCGACTATGGGATCAGAAGGCTCTGAGGTTCCATTTCCAGCTAACCCAGAGTGCTTAACGAACCAGCATTCAGGAGTATGAGCACCCTGGAGGGGGTAAGTCTATAATTATGTCTGTTTTTTTATGTTTTCCATTATTGTCCTGAAGAATGTTTGAATGGAATAACATGAAATGTCAGACTGTTATTTGTATCTACTGAGTAATTATATAATAATAATAATGGGCCGTATTCAGAGATCCGTTTCCTGATCGGATCGCAATAATACGCGCAAGGTGCAGGCCAAACCCCCTTACACCCATGACACCCCCTTCCCTTGGCTGTGCTGTCGGTGACTTCCACGTCCATACCACTTGTAACTTTCTGTGTACAGTCCCATGCGTGTGTGTCCTTCGTACGCGCGATTCATGATAGTTGCGCCCAAATCCCTTCATTTAAATGCCTTCCCCCGCCCATTTTTATTTCAATTTTCACGTGCTTATTTTTGCATTGCATATACGTCCGTATGTCCCCAAGTGAGTCCGTGAGGCACTTCTGCACGTATAGTCTACGTGAACTACGTAAATAAAGTCACTACCCATGCGCAGTTGAAACTTACCTAAAAATACGCATGAAACTCACCGTGAACACAGTTCTCTGAATACGACCCAATATAATTATATAGAAAATCTCAGAGTGCCACTATTTACAAAAAGTATATATATCTGAAATCAGTAAATAAGAAAAGCACTATACTCTGATGGGACCTGATTCACACTTAAGAGTGAGTGAGGTGCGTGCAGATGTGTACATAACTCAGTCTTCCAGCCCCCTACCTGCCCCCTGTTTTTAGGTACTTTATGGCACTTACGAGTGCAATAGGGCTACCTTATCTCTCCGTGTAATGTCCGTACAGACACTGCACCTCTCCGCCTCCCTCCCGCCCTCCCCATCTAATCTAAATACCTCCCCCCTCACACGTCTTCCTAAAAATGCCCCGAGACAACATCACGCCCCCTCTTTGTGCGGATGTCGCAGCATGCGGTCTGTATTGCCTATGTAGATAGCGTAAATTATCTACTACGGATGCGCAGTATGTCATTTTGGACACTTACACACTTAAGAAGCCTCAGCACTATTTACAAAAAGTATATATATCTGAAATCAGTAAATAAGAAAAGCACTATACTCTGATGGGACCTGATTCACACTTAAGAGTGAGTGAGGTGCGTGCAGATGTGTACATAACTCACTCTTCCAGCCCCATACCCGTCCCCTGTTTTTAGGTACTTTATGGCACTTACGAGTGCAATAGGGCTACCTTATCTCTCTGTATAATGTCCGTACGGACACTGCACCTCTCCGCCTCCCTCCCGCCCTCCCCAGCTAATCTAAATACCTCCCCCCTCACACATCTTCCTAAAAATGCCCCAAAGCAACATTATGCCCCCTCTTTGTGCGGATGTCGCAGTGTGCGGTCTGTATTGCCTATGTAGATAGCGTAAATTATCTACTACGGATGCGCAGTATGTAATTTCGGACACTTACACACTTAAGAAGCCTTAGCTTCTTAAGTGTGAATCAGGTCCATAGTCTAAAACACTAATTTTTAATACTGATAAATAACACTTAAAAGTTAATTCAAACAACCAAAGGAGGAGGAGTGTGGTAGGTTTGGACATTGGAGTGTGGTTGTGAGGGAAAGAAGGGAATCAAGGGAAGTGGAGAAGGCTGGAATGTGAGGATTTGAAGATGCGCTTGGGTGCGGGAGTAGGCGAAGGAGAAGAGGTGAGAGAAAATGAGAGGAGGTGATGATCAGAGAGAGGAAATGGAGAAATAAAAGAAGTCAGTAAAGTGGGAGAACACAAAGTCAAGGGAGTGACCTTCATTGCAGATGAGAGAGGTTATCCACTGCATTAAGCTAAAGGAGAGAGAGAGGAGAGAGGAGAACAGTTTAGTGGTGCACGGGGTGGAAGGATCATTATTTGGGATGTAATATGAAGATGACCCAAAATGGCAAAAAATAAATAAATGTCAGGCTCTTAAAATTGCAACACTTAAGGAGGACTGTCAACTTATTAACCTATCAAATTCTATTCACTTGAATTAGCTGGTATATTGCTTTAACACCACTTCTAAATGTCTACTTTGATTACTTTAAAAAGAATTTTCTATTACTTGCTGTCCTTATGTGAATTTCAGATTGTTATGGTATTCTAATATGTTTGATAACCAGCATTTTGTTTATTGTTTTGGGAGAATTTGGCACTAAACAAGGCAAAATTGATCAGTGATCAGCCTGAAATGAAACAATGCATTGTGAGTTCAGATAAAGAAGCAGAAAGAGAAATGCTCTCATTTTGAGGAGACTTCTAACAAATTCCTTTGTCCTTTGGAGTCCTTTGTACACAGTGTGGTCTCTTCAGTCTTGCAACTTGCACAATTTCACAGACTCCTCTTTCCCAGAGGTGCCAACTGTCCAAAATGTTATTTACATTTACAAAAACGCGCTGCGTAAGCATTTCACCGTAATTCTCTTCCCTTTTCACTGATCTCATTGCTGGTTTTCCTTTATTGTTTTCAGGACAAATATGTACATGACATAGATACAATGTACAATACAGCTATATAATCTACTGCTAAAACTAACACACATTATGCAATAATCTTATAGTTACAGTAATAGTTATAGAACGTAAGGAAGAAACAAAGAAAAGAAGGGGGACTATTCTTAAAGGTGCTCTCGCGTCCCTTGTAACAAACAGTAACAAATTTAATTAAAATACACAGTTTAATAATTTGAATAAAAAGAAGAAATGTTTAAGGTTTAATGTTAGTTTATTATGTATTATTACTGGTTAGAAGGTCAAATAGTCATAGGAAGTATATCACACGTTGGCAACTGATGCCAGCGAAATAATTAATTAAAATTCGTTTATAGTGATAGACAAGACAAATATATGTGATTAAAAAACAAAAAGAGGGAATATATAAGGTACGGGCAGATTCTCAATAAAGTAATTGAAATATCCCAAGGAGACCCTCAAAAAAGATATGGTTTAGCCGCTAGCATAAATAGTTGAAAATCACGCTAATATTAGCTAATGATTAATTCAATGCATAGAGATTCTAAGTCAGTATCATAGAAAGCTACGAGATTGGTAGCTATAAATTAAATAAATAATGATAAATAGTAGTAGTCCATGCGGTCAGAATGAACTCTCATGCAAAGATAATCATATAGTGTAGCCACGTGAAATTAAAAAGGTATTAGATAATAAGTGTTGCTTTAGATATTAGATAATAAGTGTGTTTTATGCTGCCCAAACCCTACCTTAATTATTCCTAGCGTAAGTACTGACGTACGTAATGGATTTACGCACGTGACGGCCTAACCCAGCCCATAATATCCCATTTAAATGCCTCCCTCCACCTCCAAAGCCTAAATTACGGGCATAAGTTACGTGGCATAATATCTGCCGCGCACATGCACAGTAAATACAAATAGCTGATTTGACGTCATCGATCAGCGTAAATACGCTAGTGTACTTAGCTTAGGATCTGGCCCATTATTTGCACAGTATAGAAGTCTCTAATGTTATTCAATATTTCTAGAACTCTATTCTGTATCTTTCATGTATCAAACTATAGACACACAAAGAGTTCCCTTGACAAAATGGCCATATATCTCTCCTGGCCAAAAACCCATAATATATGTCATTGTATACGTAGACTAAGTCAGGTCCATTACTTTACATAACATTGGATGTTTTATAATGAATAAAGTCATTGCTAAAAAGTTCTATCAATAGACCTCCACTGGATCAGCACCAAGTCTTCCACAGACTGGGTCAAGGGTAACGTAATAGACCATCAACATAGCTAAGTAACTGAACTTCACTAATATCTAGTAGACCTCCTGGATACCAAGTACAATTTTCCCTGCCTGCATTATGCACTGATTATGGAAGCCTCATATTGAGAAAAGGCTCAATTCTAGGATGTCCAAAAACAAATACAATATATCCCTTTAAGCGCTCAGCATTGAGTTTGAGACCAAAGTAGGTCCTGGAATAAGGGATTCCTAGTCCCCTCAATAAATAGCTGTATGAGCCGAATAATGATCCAGGAAATTTTCCTCCACCAATTGGTTACAACTTATTCCTACAACAAAAGAACCAAATATGGTGCAGTACCCAGGGTCAGAAATGTAACGTTACTGCGCTCCTATGGAGCCTTACTCACCGATTAAGAGAGCTCCCAGGCTCCTCTGTAGATCTCTTATAAAGTTCTCCAGTCATATCCATCTATATTGAATATACTTTATTGAAGACAATTCTCATAAAAGCAGTTTGTGTTAAAAGGATCACATATGCAGGTCCATACAGCCCAAAAACACAATTAGGAGCAGGTGACTTGCTGGCATAAGCTCCCAAAGGGGAACAGACTGTAATACTGCGGACACCAGGCAGATCCTAAGTCCAGCCTGCACAGCCTCAACGCGTTTCACGGTCAGCTGACTTCAGGAGTGAGTGATCAGTTCTAGGATGCAAGTGTCTATCAAGCTTGGTAAAATAATATTGTCCACTACAGCCACATAAGTCTCCTGATAGTATTGGTGGCTGATGATTCTCTAAAGCTGCAGAAGCCCTGAAGAATCAAAAGCTATATCAATGCTTTATGGCTGTCCCTGAGGCATATGTCCGTCCTTATCTCACACCCATGCTGTGGATACACTCAAAAATTGTATCAGAATGCCTTCAATGTAAATGCACAGACACAAATATGAACTGAAAGTGTACACACACAACATATTATGGCATTCATGCACCTGTGTTATTTTTAATGACATAACCAACATTAAATGAAAACAGCATTTATTTGACCACAATAAAAAATATGAATACTGGTGACCTTTGTGAGTTTTTTTCCCTGGTCCTCCAGACAAACTTGAGTGTTTTATATCAGTAGCCAAAAACTACAACTATAATTATTTTTATGATTCTGATTATAGTATAATAAATATAATAATCATCATCACCCTCAACAACATATTCTACACCATTATCCAGCAGAAGAATAATACAAGCATAGTTACACAACATACAACACCTGGTCCACAGAGGAAATCTCACCTGCACACCTTGGTAATACTATCCAAATGACATCTGTCTCAAAGACCAATGTGTTCAATTATTCCTTTTCTATTATTCCAACATGTGTTGCCTGGTGTAGACCTCCACCCAAAACGGGCGTGGGCCCCCGCAAAGAATATCCCTATTTTGATAGAGCCATTCTCTCCCAGACAGTTTCGAATTGGCTGGGATATCGATTGCTTATGCCTCAAAGAGGCTAGAGTACCGAACACAGTGCTCCGAAAAGTGAGTGGCTAAACTAACCCCAACCCTTCTTCTAATTCTAACTCTAACCCTCCCCTTCCATTACCCTAACCGTCCCTTCCCTGCAGCCTGACCCTAATACTCCCTTCTCTATAGCCTAACCCTAAGATTCCCCCCCACAGCCTGCCCCTAGCCCTCCCCTTCTATGATCCTAACCCTTACCCTCCCTTCCTAAGCACCTAACCCTAACCCCCCAATACTAAAATGCCCAGGAGAGAGTTACTCATCTCTCCGTAGCTATCATCCAGCAGGTCTGTGAAAATGAAGGGGCGAGTATGCAGATCGACACACTCACCCATTCATAAAAAAAAATTCTAAAATGGCCCCCTATACAAAATAGAGACACCCAAAAAGTAACTTTCAGCTGTCTCTATTTTGCAAAAGCGGGCCTTCGGACAGGAGGCTGCAACCACCCAAAACCATACATATAGTATATCAAAAACAGCAGGATGCACTCAGGATCCAGTGTCAGCTAGAATCAAGGGAAAATATCCCACACTAAAATCAAATCTTTATTGTACATCAATTAAAATCACAATAAATTCCCCAAATTAATATTTATTATAATAGGAGTCTCTAACGTCTATTTAAAAATATAGAGTAAGTGAAAAAATAAGGAGAAATATATATGAATTAAAAACTACAAAATGAGGATAATAATCCAGCTTGAATAATGTATTTATTTTTTAGTAAATGGTAATAAATATTGAAATAGCAGGTTCTAGAGTCAAATGTCTATAATTGGCCAGACTGTAAAGACATGTCTTTTTATTTCATTTTCTAAAAGAACTTAATGATTCACCAATATTCATAGGATAAGAGCTACGCGCGTTTCGCTTTAGGAAAAAGCTTTCTTCATGAGATACAGTTGGGCCCAATTAAACCTTTTTCAACAACAGGGAAATGTCTGCCATATATGACATGAAATTGCATGCATGGTGGACCCACCTGCTGTTACACTCCGTTAACATGTCTGTATTTCTGTTCTGTTATTTTACTGCTATGTATCTGCCATTACTAGCTGTGCAGCTAGCTGCACATTCCCAGCTGCAGCTATTAGCTCTGGAGGTGTGTCAGGCCCTCCTCACTGATTGGAGGAGGGTTCTTTAAATAGCTGCTGGCCCCCTATTCGAAATAGAGACAGCCGAAAAGTAACTTTCAGCTGTCTCTATTTCGCAAAAGCGGGCCTTTGGACAGGAGGCTGCAACCACCCAAAACCATACATATAGTATATCAAAAACAGCAGGTGTGTTAATGGATGCACTCAGGATCCAGTGCCAGCTAGAATCAAGGGAAAATATCCCACATTAAAATCAAATCTTTATTGTACATCAATTAAAATCACAATAAATTCCCCAAATTAATATTTATTATAATAGGAGTCTCTAACGTCTATTTAAAAAATAGAGTAAGTGAAAAAATAAGGAGAAATATATATGAATTAAAAACTAGAAAATGAGGAGAATAATCGTGCTTGAATAATGTATTTATTTTTTAGTAAATGGTAATAAATATTGAAATAGCAGCTTCTAGAGTCAAATAGCTATAATTGGCCAGACTGTAAAGACATATCTTTTTATTTAATTTTTTTAAATGAACTTAATGTTGCTCCAATATTCATAGGATAAGAGCAATGCGCGTTTCACTTTAGGAAAAGGCTTTCTCAATGCAAAATCATTGTCCATACAGAACATTACATGAGATACAGTTGGGCCCAATTAAACCTTTCTCAACAACAGGGAAATGTCTGCCATACATGACATGAAATTGCATGCATGGTGGACCCACCTGCTGGGTAAAACTGGACGAGTCTTCAAAAATCATTAAAACTTTGTTTACTTACCATTTAGTAACTACCACCTTCCTGAAGAGATGTCAGCTCCATTGTCTTATCTCTGTAGGAAACCTGACAACTGCTAAATGGTAAGTAAGTAAAGCTTTGATGATTTATTAATGGCCTACAGTCTAGATTCCCCAACATGTCACAAAAGCAGCATCATGTCAGGAAATGCTGTAAAATCCCACTCACTTACAGCTGATGACATTATTTGACCAAAATATTTGTGCATACTGTAATATGATATATAATATATGACTGGAAAGAGTATAATATAGAATAAAAAAAATAGATGTTAGGCTTCAGCAGACATTTATTAGCTTTTGTTATGTATTGAATATTTATATTTTAGTCTATAGAACACTCGGTTCCTAATATTTATTTATCAGTTTCTATGGCAGCACATTTATTCTCTGACCAAACCATCAGTTACCTTTAGTAATTGTCACCTATTCCTAGGAAGGAATTATATTAAGCGGTATATTATAAATCAGAGTGATAGGATCTGCCTACATCGTACATTATTTGCATATTTGGTCTTTGCACGAAGAGAAGAAAATTAATGTAGCACTTACACTGGTTTAGGAATGGTAAACATTTATTTGCATCACACACATCCCGAGACAAGAAAGTAATGAAAAAGAAATTTCTTATAACTCACTAAATGTCTTAGTCTAGTGATAACTAAATATAAATGTATCTGTGATAAAAATGCAATTTGTTACCATTTGTATAAAACACATAAAAAATTGTATAGCGCTATTCTTTCAGTTTAATATATTTCCAACATTTTCTATTATTTAGCATAAATGGCAGCTAAACATTTGTTTTAAAGATCCCCTTAACTTGAAATCTGTCTTTATATAGCATTAAAAAGTTGTGCAATATATGCATTTGTATGTGTTGGCTTAAATATGAATAAATGTAAATGGGTGTAGACATTAAGTGGCCCACACACACACACACACTGAAAAGAAAAAAAAATGGAAAAAAAGCAAAAATGCAAGAAAGGGGCGTGGCTTCACTGGTATTGCGAAAGGGGCATGGCTTTGCGGCCACGTGGCAACACTGGCAGACTGACATAAAGGAAGATGGATGGTAATGTCGTGTGAGAAGCAGGTGGGAGATGGTGAATGGGTCACAACAAATTCAACAGTGCTTATGCACTGACACCGGCTCTGATCCATTGTGTAATGTGCTCTACTATTGCTACAGTATTAGCTGTGTACCTTTAATATAAAACTACTATTTTAATGTGTGAAAAAAGTAACTTATAAATCACCTAAAAAACAAAAAAACAAAACAGGACTTGTTACAGCCAATAACCAATGCAATTTCTTAAGGTAGAATTTTAATTATTTTCAAATCCACACATTATAAACTTCCTTTCACAGAGAACATTAATGGATGTCTTGATGTCTTGGCAGTCAGATAGTACGACCATATTATCAGTATTGTCATTCTACTTATGTTTTATTTTTAACAATCTCATCATATTAAGCAGCTCTTTATAATTTTAACATTCCGTCACATCAACCTGTGCCACATTACGGTCTAATTCTCTAACACACACACTCACAGGCTAGGGGTAGTTTTTGCCCCGTGCGGCATGGCAGTGGCGAGGTGGCAGGATCAGAGCTTGGGCGGGATGGGGCGGAGCTTATTTGTCCAGTTTTCAGGCTCCAATATGTTGGGAAGTATGATAATATACTCCACATGTATTACACACATTGGGAACCCCCATTTCAATATCCTGCATTTGCCACTGACATTTATGAATATTACATGATTACAAGACCACTCCCCTAACACTTATGGTAATTAAGATCGCGCAGCAATCCTACAGCAGACCTCCGCAGCCACAAGGTGTGCTGGCAGAACACTATGAATGAGAATGAGTGTGCTTACTCTGCTGGAAAAAAGGGGATTTTGCTTTGTAAATTATAGAATTTCTGCTCACAGGACCCAGAGGTGCGGGTTAACTTAACTCCCACCTTAGACCCATACTCTAATCTCTAATCCTCAGATCAGAGACCTCTTAGAAGTGGAAAATATTCATACAACAACATGGCATGATGACAGCAAGATTAAAGAACTCCAGTTATCTACACTCCAAGTCATGCTACATTCTAAAGTTAGCAATAAATGACACTCTCTTATTATTTCAGTATCATCAAAGCACTTACGTGGTATGATCCTTAAGTGGCCTGTGCATCTCTTCTCCAGGATGAATAGTGATTCCTTGGCCAACTTCCCACTGGTAGCCGGTGTCACGCTGAAATGTTGCTCTTGGTTGAATCCAATTACAAATGCTCCCATTTTCAAAGCTGCAGTGATCTGGAACTGGAAATGAGGAAAACAATCTCATTTAATAGTTGAAACAGTTTTTGCTGCACAATAAATAAACAGGTCACAAGTTTTTATAATTGCAGATATCATACTTATTAGAGGTTTAAATTAATAGACAAGTTGGCTACTGTTTTTGTTACAAGTAACTTTTAGCAGTAACTTGTACATGTTTATGTGCAGGACAGTAAATATGGAACGTAAAAGCTCTCATATTTGGACAGGGGCAGATTGACCATAGGACTTACAGGGAATTTTCCCGGTAGGCTGGAGGCCGGTCAGCAGCCCTTTTTATATTTGAAGAAAACTAGGATGTTGATTGTCATAAGTGGTGGTTACTGAACGATGTCTGTATAGAATGGAGATCATTAGGTTGTTGTATGTATTTTGTGGTGGCCACTAGGATGTTGTATGTATTGGGTGGTGGTTGCGAGGATGCTGTATGTATTGGGTGGTGGTCACTAAGATGCTCTATGTGTTGGGTGGTGGTTACTAAAACGATGTCTGTAAAGAATGGAGATCATTAGGATGTTGTATGTATTGGGTGGTGGTTACTAGGATGTTGTATGTATTGGGTGGTGGGCACTAGGATGTTGTATGTATTGAGTGGTGGTTGCGAGGATGCTGTATGTATTGGGTGGTGGTCACTAGAATGCTGTATGTTTTGGGTGGTTGTCAGTTGGGTGGAAGTGACTGTTTGTATTGCACAGAGGTCAATATAAATACTATATAAGTAGATGCTGTATTTGCTTGTAACTCTTTTACATAACACTTCTTCTTGTACTTAGTTGTCAATACATAACTCTGACTCCATATCATGTGGCTGCTTGCAGATTTTTTCCAGGCTACTTTAAGTTCCCAATCCCCCCTGTATTTGGATGAAAACCATTCTGTACATGTTTATGTCTTCATGGTTCTAAACGAGGCACATGTCTGGAACCTTATTAGATTATCTGTATATTTGTCAGTAAGTTTGTTGAATAGATACATCTTTACTTGCGTGGTTTTATATGATGTATTGGCACTAGGAGCCATATTCTGTCAGTATAGGCTTTGTCGCTACAGCTTATAATGAACACAACCATCTCAGGAGTTCATTAAGGTTGAATAGAATCTATAAGGCTTTAACAAAGCAACTGCTTGCTCTTCTTGTGTAGAGGAGACAATGGGACATCTACTGTACTTTTATTACTTACCACAGAGTGCTTCATCAGAGCCATCGAAACAATCCTCCCTGAAGTCGCACAGCTTTGTGGCTGGTATGCATTGCCCACTTGACCTGCAGACATATTCATCCGCTGTGCAGTTATGTACAGGGAGTGTCGCCACAGTAGACGTCTGCAGAGGAATCGGTGACCATGTTGGTAAAGCACCTAAAGACGGATGGATTTACTTTCCATGTGATTAAATAAAACAAGCTTTTATAACACAGCAAGCAGTGGAACATGTAACGTCTTGTCTCTCAGCTGATGTTGGGGTGTTCTTTTCTCCAGATCAACTTCAAACTTGATGAAAGGTCATGAATGACATGACTCTATACCTCCATGTGCAATCATGCCTCAACCATTTCACTGCAAGGTATTATGTAGGTGATAAAAGGTCAGAGACTGACACTTGACTGCCAGATGATCAATGTTATTTGCTTATTGTACTTCAGAGATTCGGAAAGGGAGAGAAGGGGATTTGGCTTCTATGATCTTTAGTTGCTTTCATGTTCCCATTAACTAAACTAAACTTGAATTAAAATGAAACACATGCTGTGGCAAACGCAAGAGGTGTTTCCAATGTGTGTAATACAGCACATGTGGGGTATATTAAGGGTCAGCATAAGGGACAGTACATAACAGGCATCTAGTCATGGCACATACTAGAATATATGGGGTATATATCAGATTTGGGAATAGCGTACTATATACAGTATATAGCATTCCCAGGCCCCTATTATATCCTATTTATATTATAGTATGTGCAATACCCAGACCCATACTATATCCCATTATATTGTAGTATGTGCAATACCCAGACCCATTATATATCCCATTATATTATACTAGGTGCCATTCTCAGACCTATAATATATTCCATTATTTTATACTATGTGCAATTCCCAGGCCCAAAATATATAGTAATATATAATAATTGTCGGCTGTGTGTATTTTAGAATACGGCCGCATTCCAAAATACACCCTGCAAACCCGCCACCGGACCAAACGGTTTTCAACATTTTCCAAATGACCAGACAGATTAGTGCAGGGAGGGTATAGACAGTGGGAGAAGGGGACACAGGGTTAGACTGCAAGGACAGGAGTCTTAGGGATAGACTACGGGGAAGGGAGTCTTAGGGTTAAGGCTGTGGGGAAGTGTGTCTTAGGGATAGACTGCAGGGAAGGGAGTCTTAGGGTCAGGCTCTGGAAAAAAGAGAGTCTAAGGGTCAGGCTGTGGTGTAGGGAGGGTTAGGGTTAGGGTAATGAAAGGGAGGGTTAGGGTAATGGAAGGCGAGGGTTAGGGTATAAATTAGCATAAGGCTTGGGATTGGAGAAATAGGGATAGGCACTTGTCTGCGGTGGGGCAGGAAGTATCTGGGCAGCTTTATTCAAAAAGGGGGGGATTGAAAAAGTCTCTTTCAAAAAATGTGTTGGTTTTTTTTTGTGAAACAGCAGTCTCCATTGTAGAAAGTGGCGCATTGCGACTCTTGGAGTCAGGAAGAGTAATCCGCCAAAAAGTAAGATTTTTTTTACCTAACCCTACCCTTAGCCTTTTTCTAACCTTCTGTTTCCTGTAGCTTAACCCTAACCTTCCCTTTCTTCAGCCCTAACACTCCATGCCCTTTAATTTTCACCCAGCTATGAGCTGTATCATTTTCTAAATAAAGTTGGCAGCACCGGCAATTGCATCCCGCGATGTCCGCATCCTGCCCCTTCCCGCTCCGCCATTATAAATACTTCCTGTATGGAACTCTGAATCAGGAAGTGCATGTCCATGGATTGCACTTCCTGGTTCACACTACCTATACGGCACTAGGAAGTGCAGCAATTGCGCATGCACACCTTACAAGTGTAAAACTAGAGTCCTCTGATTCCATACTCCAGCTATATGGAATCAGAGGCATTCAAGCAACATAAATATTATTAATTCCTATCTCATATTAAATATAGGCCAATATAGAAAGAAGATGCATAAAGAAGATTAGCACATCTTTGCTATATATTTCTAAAGACAAGTTACACATTTACAAATCTTTTGTTTTAGATTTATTTTGTAACTAAATACATTTATATGATTGTTATCATGAGTAGGTTTGTGCTTTACTTGGTTTTCTTGTTGCTGTTTCTTCGCAAAAAAACAACAACTTTCCAAACCCTTATATTGGGCAGAATTCTGTAATGTCATGGAAAAGTTTTACTGATGATAGATCTACCTGAACATACTGGAGAAATAAATGTGCTTTCTTGATGTGCTCTTATTTGTTACATTAGACAGTTGGATATACAGCAA
Organism: Limnodynastes dumerilii; assembly: GCA_011038615.1. Classification (NCBI taxonomy): domain Eukaryota; kingdom Metazoa; phylum Chordata; class Amphibia; order Anura; family Limnodynastidae; genus Limnodynastes; species Limnodynastes dumerilii. The sequence goes on along the minus strand of WWET01000123.1, from coordinate 833,416 downwards.
AAGGAATTTGGAATATAATAGATTTCTTCACAAAGTCTGTAATTGCCATCTGTGCTGGATACATCCTTCTGAGATCAATTTCATAGGGTTTGGACAATTTGTTCTTGTAGCAGACCTTGAGTTATGACCAACAAGTAGACTATGAAAGGCATAGCTTAGGAAACTTGCATCAAAATTGATGTGTGTGGTGTAAAATAGAGTTTTATTTTGTCAGTTATTTAATTTTAAAAAAGTCAGAAGTTCATCATATCTATTTACTATGCTTCTAGTTTAGTATATTATATCATTATTTATTCTACATTTGACTTGGGACTGCAACAGGCATATTTATGTACTCCAATGCAAAACAACCAATCACAAATGAGCTTTAAATGATCTATTACAGGTTAAGTAATGGAGCCAGTTTTTGATTGTCTGCTATAATTTAGCGCATAGTTTTTGCCTAAACAAAAAGCAATGTAGAATAAAAAAAACAACAGCATGACATTGTGGAGACAAGTATTAAGCAAGAGTGAGCAAGTATTTTGGAAGACAAGGTCATAAATTCAAAGCCAAGCCATGTATGGGCATGAAGTTTACTAGTGCATCAAGGTATAACTTTATTTGTGTGTCCCTAAATCATTATATATGCCTCCCAAGTCACATGATTATGCCACATACAGTAATCTCACCAGTTTACATAATTATAAAATAAATAGTAATGTCCCCAGATTATATGATTATAACACAAACAGTAATGACCCCAGATCACATGATTATAACACATACAGTAATGACCCCAAATCACATGCTTATAACACATACAGTAATGATCCCAGATCACATAATTATAACACATACAGTAATGACCCCAGATCATATGGCACAAACAGCAGACCACAGAAGTCAGGTGATTTCCTGGCAGTGCACATGAGCCTACCAGATGTTCTGCCACGGAACTCAGTTCTGTACAATAGGATTTCTGTGTGGTGCTGCAGTACCATTCATCCACATGCATAATCCCTAATCCCTGCACGGGGGGGGGGTAGGCATGTAGATGAAAATAAGTGTGTGGTGGAATGCAGATCCATGCAGAGATTTGAAGGCAGTTAACTCCACGTGACCACCATGCATGGAAACTGCACGAAGGTCTGAATCAGGTCCTATGATACAAATAGCAATGGGGTAGATCCAGACCTAAGTATATTTGTATTTAGGAATAGGTATAGACACTAAAAGTGTCTTACGTCCGTGCAAGGGGTGTGCCGAGGGGAGTGTAACGAATTTACGCGCACGAAAATACGCTCCGCGAATAAACGTACGGCACACGTAGTTCTGGATCTACCCCAAGGCCATAAATTCAAAGCCAAGCCAAAAGTATGGGCATGAAGTTTACTAGTGCATCAAGGTAAAAGTTTATTTGTGTGTCCCTAAATCATTATATATGCCTCCCAAGTCACATGATTATGCCACATACAGTAATCTCACCAGTTTACATAAATATAAAATAAACAGTAATGTCCCCAGATTGTATGATTATAACACATACAGTAATGACCCAGATCACATGATTATAACACATACAGTAATGACCCCAGATCACATGATTATAACACATACAGTAGTGACCCCAGATCATATCGTTATGGCACAAACAGCAATATATCCAGATCATATCGTTATGGCACAGCAGACCACATGATTATGTCAAAAATGGTAATATCAGGTCACATGATTATGACACAAACAGCTGTGTCCCCAGTTTGTGTCCCATCTTATACCACATCATATACCATCATGATTATAACACATACAGTAATGACCCCAGATCACATGATTATAACACATACAGTAATGACCCCAGATTACATGATTATAACACAAACAGTAATGACCCCAGATCACATGATTATAACACAAACAGTAATGACCCCAGATCACATGATTATAACACATACAATAATGACCCCAGATCATATCGTTATGGCACAAACAGCAGACCACATGATTATGTCAAAAATGGTAATATCAGGTCACATGATTATGACACGAACAGCAATACATTAACATCACGTTATGACACAAACAGCTGTGTCCCCAGTTTGTGTCCCATCTTATACCACATCATATACCGTCATCTGACCTCAGAAAGCTACTTGCAGAAGCCAGGTAATTTCCTGGCAGTGCACATGCGCCTACCAGATCATATGTTTATGACACAAACAGCAATATGAAACGTGAAACACGCTGTGAATATTCCCATGTATTACGTACCTTTGTACAATATGCAGTTTAGGAAGGATATGTCATCAATTGCAATGTCTCCAGTAAATCCATCTCCTACCATACCTATAATTAATAGCTGAAAGGTGAAAGATAATATACCATTATAATGATTATGATGATGATGATAATAATAATAATAATAATAATGGACCGGATCCATACCCCCACACCATGTCCGTGTCTGTCCATCCACGAGAGAGAGGAGTAAATGCCCTCTCTCGTTCTTATATAGTGTGATGTACACTGCCATAAGGCAGCCTTAATTAACACTTGCGGATCAGCCATCCATCAGACCGCTGTTCCGCATATAAGTTGGTGTTACTGCCCATACTTTAAATTGTACATGCTTCCCCCGACCACCTTTTTGGACGAAGGGGAAGCACAGCCCCTTTGAACTTAAAAGCCATCCTACGAAACTTAGTTCTGCATGATGGAATTTACGATATTAAAATAGCGTAACATTTCGAGTCCATAGAGCCCAATTAGACACTTTTCCCCTATCCCAATCCCGTAACATTACCCTCACTCCTCTTCTACGGCCTAGCCTTCACTCCATGTCCTGCAGTCTAACCCTGACCTTCCCCTTGTAGTAGCCTAAACCTAACTTTCCCCTTCTATCAGCCTAATCTTAACACTCCCTTCTCTGCTGCCTAACACTAACCTTCCCCTTCTTTCTCTGCAGCCTAACACTAACATTCCCCCCTCTTTTAACTGCCCCCTCTCTGCAGCCGGTCGGAGAAAGCGTTTCAGTCCTTCAGGAAAAGCAGTATTCTCTATTGGGAATGGGTACCTTGCCAAAATAAACCCAATCGCTATGGTATCTATTCCCAGTATGAAGATTCATAATTCCTAGTTATTATTATTATTATTATTAATAACGCTTATTCAAACAGACCCTCCAACAAGACCCATTCTATTAGGTACAATTTAATCCACTTCTCAGCTTCTAACTGTCACTCACCTGGTTTAAATGAATGAACTGGTTACCATAGTAACTGACAGTTGGAAACTGAGGAGCAGAGTATTTTGTGCCTAATGGAATGGGTCGTGGAGGATATGTTTATATAGAACCATAAATTGTTTGCAGCACTTTATAGAGAGCATTAGACATTCACATCGGTCCCTGCTTTTATTGGAGCTGCATTCTAAGGTTCCTAACACATTTATATACACACTAGGATTAATTTAGTCAGCAGCCAATTGACCTACCAGTATGTTTTTGTCTTTTGGGAGGAATCCGGAGCACCTGGAGGAAACCCACTCAGACACGGGGAGAACATACAAACTCCACAAAGATAAGGCCTAGTCTGGAAATTGAATTCATGATGTCAGTGCTGTGAGACACAAATTCTACTCAGTGAGCCAATGCGCCACCCGAGTATTTCTCCAGAGATACAACCGCAATTATGTTTCTTGAGAGATCAGTCCTGATACAGTTTGCCCCTTGTCCTTCCCCTACGCTGTCACTGGGCTGGGTAACCCTATATCAAATGGATTGGTTGGGTATGTGCGTCATGGGACTAATGGGAAATCTACACCGCGCTGGCAGCCTAACAAACCTATCAAATCCAACAGCCCCTTAATTCAGACCTCACTGCTAATGTCTGTCTAAAGTAAAAGTAAGAAGGTGTTAAAGAAACATGTGTCGACAAAGCATTCCAGAATGCACTGGTACCACTCTCCATCCCACTTTTTTGGGAGTCTGATGATATAATTACAAGACTGAAAAACACAGATGCCAGAAAGATACACAAAGTTTTAGTAAATAGCACCGGAATCCGCAGGATACAAAAGCCTATGGGCCCGATTTACAAAGCTCCGGGTTTGGAAAAGTGATGTTGCCCATAGCAACCAAGCAGAGTCTAACTGACATTCTCTAGTATGTAATAGGAAAGTGAGAGCTAGAATCTGATTGGTTGCCATGGGCAACATCTCCCCTTTTAGAACCCATAGCTTAGTAAATCTGGCCCTATGACTTATTATTTTTCTTTAAGCCAGACTAAAAAACACTTGAAAAATGCCATTGCATTATCACCGCTATTTACATTGGTTCATTATTGTAACATTAAAGTAATACTAGATGACATTAATTCACCTAAGTATATATTATTTATGCAACTCCACAGAGCACTATGATATGTACAAGGCTGCACCTGCTGTTCCTTAATCCCTCTCCAGCCAACGTTTTAATATTTCATTATTGTAAAATTAGAATAATATGACTACATTGTAAATAATGCACACAGAAATACTCTGTGAACCCGCTAGTTAAATAAATGAAATACTTTTTTATCTTTTTATACCAGACAATTGCCTGAAGCGCGCACGATAATGTTCAGAGAACACGAGCCAAAATCTCCTTTGCCGTACAGAAGAAACTTCGACTAGCAAAGCAAGACTCACATAGCTGATCCCTGCAGTTCTGCAACACTGAATCTGACGGCGAGTTTTGCAGCCGGGTCAATTTCCCATCTACTTTTTCACCCTTTCAGTAAATCTTTGTAATTGGATTTCAAAGGTAGAATTGTTTTGACCATCATTCAATAAATTGCCATTTCCAATAATTCTTGCATGCCCAAGTAAAGCCTCCTCTAGGGAGTGCAGTTACCGTGAAGATAATTTCACATCTCATTTATAACGTGGCGTTAGCACAAATAGACATACATTTCTTTCCATTTGGGAAGTGCCCGCTTGTTCGGCAGGTGGTCTAATGTTCTATCCGATCTCTCTCACTAAATCACTCGGATTGTCAGGATGACTCTTCTCCAGATGGAAATGTATGGATTTTAGTCAGCAAACCATGTCAGTAATTAAGCTTACCTTTCATAGACATTGCAAGGAATGCTCATGAATGGAAAGGAGGCCGACAGATGAAATGCATTGTGGGCACAGTGTAAAGAAATACTTGCCAACTCTGCCAAAAATGTCCTGGTGACTACTGGCCTTTTGTAGACACCTAGGGCCTGATCCAGACCTACGCCGATGTGCTGTGCTTACTAAAGCACAGCGTATCGGCGTTCTCTTTTCCTGACACTCCCCCTGTGCGGGCGTATGGCCCCTTCCTTACACCGGCTGAAGGCTACCCTAACTTCAGCCGGCGTAAGGA
>WWET01000123.1:792212-803678 GCA_011038615.1 Limnodynastes dumerilii | reverse complement strand
TCGCACTTGCGACCGGGCCCCTGAGCTAGGGGGGCCCAGCACAGGCCCCCCCCGCCACTCACCAATAGTGCCACGCTCATTCCAGCGAGTCCAGCAAGCAGTGTGTCGTCCCGACTACCGCAGTGTGAATCAGAGCACACACCGGAAGTTGTCACCCTGCAGCGCACCAGCCTGTCACTCGCCTGTCTTCAGTGGACCTGATCATACAGGCTGTTTGAGGTGCGCTGCGCTCCACTCCCCACTATGCTCCACTCCTCACTACGTTATGGAGTAAACAGACTGAAATTTCATTTTTGTTGTAGGTGGTGGTGGGAGGGAGGGCCCAAGCTGACCTATTGCACCTGGGCCCATGAACCTTTAGCTATCCCCCTGGGGGTTAATATAGGCCACACTTCGCCTAGGGTACCTAGAGACCCTGTCACCGGCCCCGAGTAAGCCTATACTCTGGGAAGGCTTGTTTATAAGTAGTCCCCCTTTTGCATTGGTCTGTGAATGTACAGCCTGGTACAGTTCTCCAGCAGCAGATATCAGCAGTAGGAGACTGGTTACTCATCTGTCGACTATTGCTGGTACCTGCTGCTGGACAACTGAGGTGAGTATTGGCACCGAGCCCCCATCTTTCTCTAGACCCAGAGTCCTGCCAGTAACCCCCTAATGGCAGCCATGTTCTGAGACAGTGAGTCTTTATTAATTATAAAAAGAAAAGACAACTTACGACAGAAGGCTTCATCGACTCCGTTGGCACAATCTTTAGTGAAATCACAGCGTTTTCTCCATGGTATGCAGCTTCCATCCCCACATGAATATGACCCAAGTGGACAATACTGGTACACTGACTGTTCCGGCTCATCTGTAAGATGAGATGCTTCATTATCTATACATGGGAGAACGTTTAGACAGACAAGTCTGCAGATTGCAATCAAACTCTTCATTGACATGTTTTGCTTTATATCAGGGAGTTACAGCACATATTTTATGAAGCTCTCAAAATTACACTCCTATATCTGGGACAATTGTGTGGCATGTACACACTGACCAATCTACAAACAGATCTCCTCACCCATTCATATAAGTCAGCCTGGGGCGGATTGCCCATAGAACTTACAGGGAATTTTCCCGGCAGGCCGGTGGCCTCAGCAGCTCCATTTTTATTTGAAGAAACCTAGGATGTTGACTGTCATAAGTGGTGGTTGCTAAAATGATGTCTGTATAGAATAGAGATCATTAAGATGTTGTATGTATTGAGTGGTGGTCACTAGGATGCTGTATGTATTGAGTGGTGGTCACTAGGATGCTGTATGTATTGAGTGGTGGTAACTAAGATTCTATATGTATTGAGTGGTGGTAACTAAGATTCTGTATGTATTGAGTGGTGGTAACTAAGATTCTGTATGTATTGGGAGGGAGTGACTAGGATGCTGTATGTTTTGGGAGGGAATCACTAGGATGCTGTATGTTTTGGGTGGTGGTAACTAAGATTCTGTATGTATTGAGTGGTGGTAACTAAGATTCTGTATGTTTTGGGAGGGAATCACTAGGATGCTGTATGTTTTGGGTGGTGGTAACTAAGATTCTGTATGTATTGAGTGGTGGTAACTAAGATTCTGTACGTATTGGGAGGGAGTCACTCGAATGCTGTATGTATCGGGAGGGAGTCACTAGGATGCTGTATGTATTAGGAGAGAGTTACTAGGATGCTGTACGTTTCGGGTGGTGGTCATGGGGTGGCAGTGACTACCTGCATTGCATAGAGGTCACTATAAATCTCTTTATAGGAATGTGAAATACTTGTCAGTATGGTCTTAATTCTGTGCTAATCCAGTTTAAACATTTTTTTAGACAATAGTTGTTCCTGTCCACACGTTGGTTTGTGCAGATTTTATTACGAGGACCATTTTAAGGTTCCAATCCACCCCTGGGCCAGCCACAAGTTAGACTGTTTTGTTGGCACACTAAACAAATAGGTTCAGAGTACACATTATACAATTATCCAGCCAATCAGCCAATTATCAAGTGATTATTATATAGTGTTTACACTGCAAAATGGTATAGCTGAGCTGTACACTTACAGTATACCTGATTTACCCTTACTCCCAAGCTCTGAATCCAGGCCTTCTTGTTCAGCTAAAACAACAATTGGTAGCTAATGTTTGCTGGATACAGTTTATGCACATTTGCAATAAGTAAAGTGGTGGTTAAAATAGGAAAGCCTCATATAAACCACAGAGGTACCAGTTACAGAAATAGGTATGTGGTAACCTAGTTAGAAAGACTTAAGGATCTAAGCATGTATAGCTTGGAGCAGAGAAAGGAGAGGGGGAATTAGATAGACATACATATATCAGATACAGGAGAGAGACAACTGCAAAGGAACAAGCATTAGAAGATGAGGGCAGGCACCGAAACTGGAAGGGTAGTTGATAAATGGAATAGTTTCCCATCAGAAGTACTGGCTAATGCAGTAGAGCAATTTCAACATTCTAGGAATAAATATATGTTTATAATAATCTTAAAAAAACAGCAAAGCATCAATGAGGTCTGAGCAGGGCCGGTGCCACCACTAGATAGGTTTAGGCATCTGTCTAGGTTGCCAGCTCTGGGTTGGCATCAAAGAGGTTTCTTAAAGACCATGGGCCTGATACAGACCTACGCCCGCAAGCGATCGTACGCCGTTCGGGAGCGTAAAACCGGGCTAAAAAACGCACTGCGCATGTGCAGTATGACAACTTCCGGTCGTCCGAAGGACATAAGCGTACAGCGAGCGTATTTTGAGCGTATTTTGAGCCCAAGGGGTGTGCGTTTTCTATGACGATAGTCCGGACGCTCGAGTTACTACACAGAGGCGGGGATAGCCATTTAAATTGTACAGTATGGGCGTGCTAAGCCCCGTACGACCAGCGTATCGGTACGAAAATTCGCACGGACGCTTGAAAAAGTTAGGGCAGGGTTCAGCCGCCGTAAGTCGGTATGTTAGGGCAGGGTGCAGCCGCCGTAAGTCGGTACAATCAATGGGAGTGTCATGGGCGTGAAAGTTTATACGCCCGGGCGATCATACGCTACGCTCGCGGGCATAGGTCTGGATCAGGCCCCATAACGCTGGTGGCAACTACACAACACACAAGCTGTGGCCCAGATAATCCTCTGCAGCAATGCATGTTTTACCCGTTCAGTCATTCAGCTGTCATGTCCCTGGTACATGACAGATGAGCAGAGCACTTGTGTGGGGATCACCTGAGCTGCACATACTACAACATATGGGGTATTTATTAGGCTTTGGGAATGGAACAATATTTACAGTATTTAGTCATATAGTATACCATTCCCAGATCTATATATCCTATTTATATTATAGTATGTGCCCTAGACCCATAATATATCCAATTATATTATAGTATGTGCCATTCCCATGATATGTATGTGTCACGACCCATAATATATAGTATAATACATATAGATAATACATACATATACATTTTTGGGGCTTTTTTGCACTTTAAAAAAAAATTCATTGTGGGGGGGGGGAGGTCCTGGGCTATTAGTAAAATACTCTGGTTGTGCCACTGTGGACAGTGCGGAAATCTTAACATTAAATCTTACCCAGTGGAAATAATTACAAGCAAAGAGAGTGGTCTCCTCTTACCTGTGTGTATTTCTGGATGCGGCAAGGATCCACTTCTGTCAGTGAAGGTCAGGATCTGGTCCTCTATGTCTGGATTTGGGAGGAAGTGTACATGGTACATTTAGGAAAATGAGTTGCTGTACAAAAAATAAATCCCAGAACAGAAGTACACTTAGGCACATAGGTAAAAACTTATTTAGGCACAGAGGGCTAGATCCAGACTTAAGTAAGTGCTTGAAATGAGTTACTCCTGGGCTAAACCATGTTGATTGCAGGGGAGTCATAGTTCATCTGTTGCAAACAGTATTAGAGTTGAGAGGTGATGTTTCCTATCCCAAGTCTAAATAACAGTGTGATAGTAACGCTGGTCAGTATCTGTGTGCAGTAAGCAATTCAAAGATATATCCCTGCATGCAAAGAATACAATTAACATGACTCCCCCTGAAATCAACATGGTTTAGCCCAGGAGTAACTCATTTCAAGCACTTACTTAAGTCTGGATCCAGCCCAGACTGTGTATAACAGCACTAAGAGACGGAACTACCATTGGTGCAACGGCATCGGGGCCCATACTGATACAAGGGCCCACAGCCTTTACCACCGCACCGCTGAAGCTCCCCAACGGGTTACTTGGGATATCATCATGGCCGAAGCATATTTTTTGCACCTGGGCCCACAACTATCTAGTTCCGCCTCTGACTGCACTTATTGTAATGTGTGGAGAGAAACACATCAGATGCACATGTACACATATTGGGGTAGATCCAGAACTACGTTTGCCGTACGTTTATTTGCGGAGCGTATTTTCGTGTGCGTAAATTCGTTACACTCCCCTCGGCACACCCCTTGAACGTACGTATTTTGTCAAGATACGCTTTCCAAACCCTACCTTAACTTTTGCCAACGTAACCGCACGCGTACGTATGGGCTAGACGAATTTACACAGCTAAGTACGCCCATACTGTACACTTTAAATACAACCCCCCGCCTACTTCACGTATTTCAGACGTATTTTGGAGTAACGTAAAATTGGCACGCCCACGCGTAGGTATTTACGTGACACATACGTGAATGGCCCATACATTCACAATTACGCTACATTAATGTGCGTATTTTCTATGGTGCGCATGTGCAGTGCGTACAAAACAGCGATTTTACGTCTCTGCCACGCGTAAATTCGGTCTGAAGCGTTGTTCTGGATCAGGCACATTGTCCCAATTTTACCTGAATTCAAGTTATTGATAAAGCTACAATCTGGTGATAAACTGATGTCATCAACAGCAACTATAGACTGTGCAGATAAGAGCATGGCGTCCAAGACAATCTAAAATGTAAGCAAAACATTAACATTCTCTTAACGTCATTTTAAAAAAGCAGAATAAAAGGCATTTAACGTTAAGTAACATGCAAGGTGTCACAATTTTTACAAAGTCATAGCTTGTTGACTAATTAATCCTCCGAATGTTAAAGATCAAACAATACAACAATGTCAGAAGAGCAGATGGAAGAAAAAATGAAAGGACTGCTACTAAATCGTGTATACTCAAGCCCCAAGTGTTACTAAGAATGGGAGGGGCTGGATGGCATTAAGTCCCTCCCCATCCTTTGTAACCCTATGCACGGTAGTTTTGATTAGGCATTTGATTCATGTGTGAGTTGCATAAATCAACAGGACAATAACTAGGGGTGTGCGAGAGGGGCGGCCGCCCAGGGTGCAAAGTCAAAGTGGGACACCAGTAAATTCATTTCTGAGATTAAACTGATTATTAATTTCAGGTTGGGGGAGGCTATTTTTCCTTTTTGCCCATGGCACTAAAATTTCGGGCTATGACTCCAAGAAGGGAGATCCAAGAATTCGACAACTATAGAATTGCCACAAATAAAGGTCTTCCAAAGCTTGAATCCAATGTGCCAGATCTACTAAGCTGTAAGTTTGGAAAAGTAGAGATGTTGCACATAGCAACCAATCAAATTTTAGCTGACATTCTCTAGTATGTAATAGGAATGTGACAGCTAGAATCTGATTGGTTGCTATAGGCAACATCTCCACTTTTCCAAACCCGCAGCTTAGTAAATATGGCCCTATGTTATGTTTCTAATTAAATAATTCTGGTCCAGTAAATCCCATACAGAATGCACTACCCAAAAAAATGGAAACTCCTCTCCCTTAGTAACTGGTCTGTAGTTGAAGTTAAACAGACACTCTTTAAAACAATTCATTAACTTTATTGGAGTATATGTTCTAAATTTAAGTTTATTTGCAACACTTTATACAATTACAGAGACTCTGGATTTTGTCTTTCATTGTGTCTGCCCACCCTGCTTCTTACTCTATTGGATAGCGTTTTGACACAATGTGGCATGCATTAATATAAGAAGCTAATGCACATGAGACAATCTGTTGACAATTCATCATCCCTCAGCATGATGTAATATTTGGCTTAGAGAAACAAGCTAACAGCCAATCGAAAGTTTATTCAATATAGAATTGGAAATTGGAAACATATTTATGATCCATTTATTTGAATGTATTGCTTTTAGATAATTCCCAGTGAACTACATTATATATATATAGGGATAAAGGTCTGGATCCCAAATTCCATATGCATGTTAACCTGGGCGACCCAAGTGGGTTGGGGTGAGGGGCGATGTTGCAACCACAAGTGGGTGTGACTTGGCATTACAATAGACATGCCAAAGAACTGTATTTGCAGACTATTGCATTGCTGCTATTTTATAATCACATAAGTAGCAAAATATAAGTAAGTTATGGCTATCACAAGTCTGACCATTAAAAAAATCAAGCCTTAAGATCTGGTCATTAGTCTTAAAAACAATCTTTTTTTTTTTTTAATAAAGAGCATCTAATCTACTAACATGGTAGCAAGGGAGAGTTTCAGCTGTACAATGCTTGCTTAGTTGTACAATACTACAAAAATTATTTTCCATAAGATAGGAAAAAGAAAGAGTGAAAATCTAGGTTTAGTGATTTTTACTAGCCCACGAGTGGGCAAAGTGCAGCCGTGAAGCTGCTTGTCATCTCACACCAGGGTCAGTCACCGGTTTTTAGGTTAGGCTGCAGGCATTGACGGTTGATGGTACTTATGCTCCGTTACACTGTTGCATTTATTGATATCTTGTGATTTTGTGGTCTACTCAAATTATTCTTGCTTGCTGGCAGATTTTCTCCCTGTAAGACCCTATTATTATTATTGAACCTTGATTGCTTTTTTCACTATCTTATATTTCAAGCCACTGTATATTCCGGACAGATGTGTATCTATATATTTTCAGTGGAAGGTGTATTATGTACTATTCTTTCATCGTTATGATGAATAGTTTTAACATGTGACAATAAAATGTATATCTTTTAAAAATTCTGAAGTATGAATTTGCTCTTGGGGTCTGTATAAACTGTGGGTCTGTTCACCAATCCTAGATTTTCCCCCTTTTTTTTCCTATCTTATGGAAAATAATTTTTGTAGTGGTTTACAATTTGAATTTCATTCTGCTAGCACCCCTATAAATTTGGATTTTATATGTTTACCTGTGCAGCTTTAATTTGTCTTTTGACTATTAGTTGTACAATATAATGTTTGAATCTCTTATAGCCTTGATTTATGTTTGACTATATTCTGTGGGTGTAGCATTCAATCTTACAGAAATAAATTATGCTATATTACTAAGAAGATGACCAATAGCACAATTCATAAAAACAACAGATATCCATTAGTATATAATATGTCACTGAGAAAGCAAAAAAAAAATGTAAAAAGCAATAGAATATCACCATATACACCTTGGTAAAGACAATGATTCCTCACCTGAGTAGTATGCAGCGCACTTATCTCCATAGTAACTGTAGCCTTTGTCCAGTCTCTAGCAGTGGGGCCGGTAATTTCATGAACTAACTCCAAAGTTTGATTCAAAACATTTTTTTTAAATACTGATATTTTGCCTTTTCCCCACAACTGGAACCAAAACTGAATCTGTGAATGGAATTCATTATATAACTTTATGGCATTGCAACATCAAACACCTTCAGGACCTATATACTGTATACTGTATGTCATGTGAAAACTGTAAGCCCTCTTTCACATGTGATTTGTTTTTGTTTTTCTTATAAGATCATCTACACAAGTCCTACATTATGAGCACGTGAATTTCACATGACAAATATCACTTTCTGACAAATGCAAAAAATAATTTCTTGATTTATTTATTACTTCAAACAAAAGATGAACCAATATAAAAAACACCATAAGACACCATAAGAAAAAATAAATCCAAAAACGTACAAATATGAGCGTGTGTGTGAGTGAGTGAGTGAGTGAGTGAGTGAGTGAGTGAGTGAGTGTATGTTGACAGCAAGATGGATCTTGTATGGATTTTTGGCACCAGGGTCAGAGATAGGCATCTACCTGTAATTGTTTCTCAATAAAGTAACACATCATTACCACATTTACTTTACACCAGCACAACAATTCCATCTGGCCAGTTGTAAGAGAACATAAATCAAGGATACAAAAAAAACCTCTTGATGCAGACTAGTTTATTGATGGTGATACGCAGTACATTATAAATCCAAATGGCCTCCTAAATGTCTGTCTATCTATCTATCTCATATCTATCTATCTATCTATCTATCTATCTATCTATCTATCTATCTATCTATCTATCTATCTACTAGAAGAATGAAAGTCACTCCCAAGACTTATATAGCGATAATAAAGTGATGTTTAATCGTCACAAAATCTCAAATAGGTTCAGTCCATCTCAATCCAACGTTTCAATCGGTCTGAGCTGATTTACGTCAGGGGCAACATTCAAGACCAACAGACTAACAGAAATAAATAAAAATGACCACTTTATTATGGCTATATAAGTCTTGGGAGTGACTTTCATTCTTCTAGTATATTAATTTCATTGGAAGAGCACCCCGAGCATTATACTAACTATGGAGGAGTGACGGCATTCACAGAATTATCTATCTATCTATCTATCTATCTATCTATCTATCTCATATCTATCTATCTATCTATCTATCTATCTATCTATCTATCTATCTATCTATCCATCTACTTTTTACCTCAGGTATAACTGGGTTATTGTCCAAACATACACTTAAATACTTCTTGTCCCACAGTCAACCTCTGAGTCTCACCTCTTTCACCCAACCTGACCTCTACACATCCATCTGCTAGTCCTACTTTCCCCAACCCCATCCTGGCGGCGGCTCCACCACACTCACTCACTCCCATTCTCCGCCGGCAGTCTCTGGATACCGTTCACATCTTCCCTTCCCTCAAGCTTACCCCTCCAGTGGAGTCTCACCTTCCCCATAACTAGCTGCTACCTACAGTTTTGTTACAGATTTATTTGCTGATGTCCACTGTGCTATGTACCCTGCAATACTCTAAATAACTCATTCCTTAATAAAGAAGATGTGAAAGAAAATGATTTTCATTGTATGCATTCAACCAAATAACAACAGATCACCTAGAAATAAAGAATGGAAAAAATGCCCGAGCAAAGTGCTTATTCACCAGCATCTAAGTAATATAAATTCAGAAATGAGTCCCACACATACAGAAATATATAAATACAAAATAAAATCCATCAGCCCACAAAGCTCAGTGAGAACCTAAATACAGACAAGCATAACAAGACTAAACAATTGAAATAAACAGTAGGGATTTCCCACCTCTGTCATGAAGTCACTGATTTGCCAGTTGAATATTTAAATTATTCATCCCGGAATAACGAGGTTACATTTATTCTAAGGCATTGCAAATTTGCCTGCGCTTGCTCCCCCCAGCCTGCTGTTTTGTTTCCTTACTACAATCAGAGTCAGGACATCAAGAGAAAATGGATGATGACTAACGCATAGCCCTTTTGTAATGTGTTTTTATCGTGCAGAGCTGAGACTCTCCAAACCAGAGAGAAACAACATTTCCTGCCCTTCTGAATGGACTAGAAGCAATAATGGTAAACAAATCCCCCTACAGAAGCAGTCAGTGTTCCTCATCCATGAAATAGTCCACTTTAATCATTGTACAAGGGTTCATAAGCACTATCGCTAATGAGCTCCCTCAATGTTTGTTACAGATTTGGTGTATTGAACCCCTGCTGTACCTGTTAACTCAGGTAGTAATGCAAATCTATAGGTGGGTAACAAAACAGGCTATTGCTGGAATTTAAAATGCTTGTTCTTGTTGACTCTGAGCATTTTACTTTTAACTTGAATTAAAAATTATAGTATTCTCCTGTGCAAAACATTATTACTGTGACTAGCTACGGTTATAGCAGTAGTTGTGTAAATAGAACCATTATAATAGATATCGGACAGCTGAAATCGTTAACGGCCCGCGTTTTGTGATTGTACATGAGCACGTGACAAAATCTCTGCACCAATCTGAATCCACAAATGCTGTAAGTTTTTTTTAGATCCCACTTGTTTCCATCGGTGGGGCAAATGCAAGTGCAAGGGGGAGGGGTTAGACATTTAAATGATGTAGTACGGATGCGCCTTACATCCACTTGAACTTCCAATTCATCCCCATTGAAGTGAAGATGGATTTGAAGTTTTAGGGGAATGGCCTCCCTTGCCTTCAAATGGAGGGGTGGATATATATATATATATATATATATATATATATATATATACATATATATACACACATTCTCCACAAAGAAAATTCTACTTTTTTTTAGCTCATTTACGACTGTCTCTATTTCAAAAGTATTTATTATTACTTAAAAGTTTTACTAGTGAATGTATGCTGACCTGCTGCACCGGACAGGTGAGTGCACAAGGGGAGTCTATAGGAAGTCTTAGGGTTAGGCTGCGGTTAGATGAGTCTTAGGGTTAGGCTACGGAGAGGAGTGTCTTAGGGCCAGATTTACTAAGCTGTGGGTTTGGAAAAGTGGAGATGTTGCTTCAAAGCAACCAATAAGATTCTAGCTCTCACTTTCCTATTACATACTAGAGAATGTCAGCTAGAATCTGATTGGTTGCTATGGACAACATTTCCGCTTATAGAAAATAAGAATGTACATAATGTAATGCACTTTACTCCAATATTTGAAGTCAGCAGGAGAAAGAATGATCGTCATACACACACTATAGCAACGATCCTATTATGAATAAGTAACACATATTATTATTTAGTGGATAATAATTCTGGATGCAGGAATTCTTACTGAGGATTTTATCCTAACAAGACTATGTATTATAATAATACACTGCTATTAATTTGACATATTTATTTCTATAATTAGTAGTGCACTGAATCCAGGATTTGGTTTAGTACTTAGTCAAATTGCTTTTCAGCAAGATTTGGGTTTGGTCAAGTTGGCGAAGACCAGTATTCATTTCCCAGCAATGTTAATGCTTAGGACCAAAAATATTCAGATAAAACCAAACATTTTATCAAATACTATGCAGAGAATATGCAGCACATCTAGTCCAATGACCATAGCCAGTTTGTTGTATAGATGGACATTAAAAACTAAAAAGACCAAACTCTGAGATAACAAAGAGCAGAACATTGGTGCATTGGTGGCAAAGGCAATAAGAGTAAGCGCATCAAAAGTAAATGGTAGATAAATATGGGTGTATGTACGAACAAGGTAGTGAAGGTTGATTAGCTAGCTTGATTAAAAAAATATTTAAAATATAATTGATTTAAAAAAAAACTTTGAAGCCATACAGGGTAACTGAGAGCCTGAGAAGAAATAATAGAGAAATAATTAAAGAACAGGAGAAAAGGGGCGTGGGGTGGGAATGAGTATAGCAAATGATTAGGTCAGTCCCAGGCTTTTTCTGAGAAAGCAGCCACCTTTAT
>WWET01000123.1:764486-786106 GCA_011038615.1 Limnodynastes dumerilii | reverse complement strand
CTGTGACCACGGGACTTCATTTCCCAGTCTCTGTCACCGCAGGACGTCATATTCTGGCCGCAGCCCCGCTCGGTGGATGATCCTGAAAGGTAAGAAAACCTGAGAGAGAAGAGGGGAGCTTTTCCCCATGTACAAGATGCACTTTTAATTTTGGGACCCCAAAATTAAGGTGCGTCTTATACAAGGGTGCGTCTTGTACGTGGGGAAATACGGTAATTTCAAGCACTTACTTAAATCTGGATCCAGCCCATTACTCCCAACTCTAAACTCCTCCCTTAAAATAAAGCTGGCCAGAACCCAGTATTAATCTCAAATTAATTTCTTATATTTACAACAAAAAAAATCTCTAGAATTAAAACTTCTGTCCAAATTCTGAACTAAAATGTTGGATTGTAAAACTCGAAAGCAGAAAATATGTCATAAAAATTTCAGGGTTTAAGAACAGATACAGAAAATGTTACATCTCTTGTTGGATCAGATTCTAAATTATACATTGGCAAAACAAACCTTTGCACAGTTATTATTATTAATGCCATGTATGATGAAAGTATAATGTTAGCAAGCCCCTAGATCACATCGCTGCAAATGTATACATGTCCTAGGATTATTAGTAGTGGGATCAGTCAGTAAGACACAGCAGCGAAGTCCATAAGAGATCATGATAAAAGAACAGGTGACTACAGTAAAGTACATTGTAGCACAATAATGAAGATAAGTAAAATAGTTTGCAG
Source organism: Limnodynastes dumerilii (assembly GCA_011038615.1). Lineage (NCBI taxonomy): Eukaryota > Metazoa > Chordata > Amphibia > Anura > Limnodynastidae > Limnodynastes > Limnodynastes dumerilii. Next base: position 785,375 of record WWET01000123.1, on the reverse strand, counting down.
TCCCACTGGGTGAGTGGTTGTGACATTTATTTTTATCATCATTCTATTTGTTATAACGCACAGCACCGAGACTGAGAACTAACTTACAAAATCCTCTCAAGTTCACGCATCCTCTTCTTGTATAATACATGACTTACTTTTATTATTTATGACTGCTGCATTTTAAGCAAAGAAAGATTAAATTAAAAGTAGCCAAATACACATCTTTATTCACTCTACTCCTGTGTGACTCAGATTTACCGGGTGTTAGAAAGCTATTGGTCCATAGCTAATAGAAAAGAGAGTTGAATAAAGTTGATTATGTTGATTTGGCTTCTAAATAATAGATGAAATGCCAGTTTCAGCCAAGACATAATGTTAAATAGCCCTCTGAATTCTGTTAGCTTTCGGTCTGCTAAAATTCATTATTTATTTGCTTTTACCTTTCTAAGCCATTTCTGGCTCACAAAAGAATTCCTGTATTCCCTAAAATCATAAATAAATGATAACTGATCTATGAGTGAATATAACGCACTCTCATTTAATGGTCATGTTACGCAGAGATATAGGAGCTATACTCAAATACTAGTACTGGTTATTAGCTTTAGCACACAGGAGCATGTGACAGGCAGATATGTAAGCAGTATCTCTAGCAGTAATTGGGTCATGTCATTTATCGAGGTTGAAACTGGCAGCTGCTTTCAAACCAAACACATACTGCATTGACCACAAAAAATGGAAGTCACCATGCACTGTCATATAAACGCAGAGAGGATCCTAAATGATGCAACATTTGGGGGTTTTGCATAATGTAGGGGTTATCCTAATGTATTAATTAGCTCCTTTCATGAAGATAATTAGAACACACAGAATATTTTCCTTTGCACAGCCTGGCCAAAAGCAGATACTAATGACATCGCAGGATGGTGAAAAAAAATTACATTAAGCATTTATTTTATTATCTTTTGTTAAAACATTTTTTTTTCAGAATTTCTCTTTACACCTTTTTTTTTATAGTGGTGTCTTTTTTTTATTTTATTTTTTACATTTATATGTATTTCATTTAAACTGGAAAAACAGTCTAGGCTTACAGTCGCAATGCACATTCTGCAGCCAACACGGCATTTCACATATGTGTGCAATATTTGCAATGTGTAGTCTATTCACAGTACTTGAACAAGTCTGGTGGCCATTGTGCAACATGCTCTGGACCAGGAGGACACTTTCTATGCGTTAACCATCTTTATTGAACATACAGAAGCTGCCTAAATGTATCACATGACTATAAGCGAGGACAAAACACAACCAAATAAAGTACAGAAAGAGAAAATGCACACATGCTAAAATAATTACTGTGGCCAATATAGTACATCCTTATTTTATACCCTATCAGTATTACAATCGACATGTAGCTACCGGTTCGACAATTGTGATCTTCGTAACGGCTACAGTGTAATTTCAAAAAATCTAATTATGACAAGTATTCTTCCATGATATATTTAAATCTGAACTTGACCCTTAGTAGACATTATGAATGTATACTATATTTCTATTTGAAAACAAAATCTAAACTGAGACATTAGTTATGGCGACAGTGCAATTACAACAAAATAACCAATTCATTCATTGCTCCAAATTCGACTGGTTTAAACAATAATTTACAGTATTTCCAAACTGTACTTTCTCATACAACTTATAAAACTGGGCAATATAAAATTAGACATTCAAATTTCAACATAGCCTATCAGGGGTTCTCAACCCTGTCCTCAAGTACCACTAATGCTCCAAGTTTTTTAAATCTCCTGGCTGGAGGTGAGCTCATAACTGACAGTTACATTTTGAAAGCTCCACAGGTTTTGCAGGGAGACCGACAAAACATAGACCGTTAGTGGTACTTGAGGATGGGGTTGAGAACCCCTGGTCTAAATGATAACAGCAATAAAACTCGACATTAAGAAATTGGAAATTTTGAAAAATAGCACTAATATGTAGACTATTTCAAACCAGTCTAAATAATGAAAGTTATATTTAAAGAAAGTCTCAAGCACATAATTTTTTTGATGTGGCCATAGTTCTTAAACTGTTGTCAATTCTACATTACTATATTTCGGAATAATGAACCACACCCATTTCAATCATGGACAGTACTGAACACTTACCATCTTCTCTATTAGTTGTATGGTCTTTATTAAATATTTCACTGTGTGTTTTTCCATTGATTAATGTCCAGCCTAAACCATCCCTGGTCACTGGTTTCCAACCACAAAATCCTGATTCAAAGTCGCATCTGTTATAGTTTCCTAAGGAAAGAAAATAATAAGGACCATTATTTCCATTGTACCTACATTAAATCAGTATCATAGGTGTGTTTAAGATTTCAAATGGAAATTACCTTTTTAAAAGAGAAAAAAAGTTTTTGAAGTGCTTTAAAGAAACATCGGTAAAAAGTTTGGATGAATCATTTATGTGAGGGAACATAGAATTTGTTGATCCCTACGAGTATATTCTATTATCAAACATAGGGCCGCATGCAGACTACCGGACAGATAACATATACGTCCGGTGTTTAGCGTTTTTTCCTACTGTGCATGCGTGGTACATTTTTTACGTTATCTACGTATCTTTTCCTTATGTAGATTGCGTAAATGCAGTCTTCCAGACATAGCTTATGCTCACCAGTGAAGTCTACCACAACAAGATGATGGTTGTGGACAAAGGAGGTGATTCAGAGATGCGATTGCGAAAAGATCGCAAATATACGCACCTTAGTTAAGATCTTACCAGGTTACAGCCCACTGCATAAACAGTCACTCCCCTTGCAAACAGCGGTGGATCTTAAAGTTAGACCACGATTGACTAACCCTAACTCTGCGCTGTCATTTGAGATCTTAAGTGAAGTATTAGCATTTATTTGCGATCCTAAGTGTCTGCCGCGCCCACTTTCCCTCATCTCCCTGCCACCCCCCGCCCATTTTCATGCAAATCCTTCAGATCTTAAACTTTTGCAGCACTTAAGATCTTAAGTGCTTGCGATCGATTCAAAGTTACGCTCTTAGCGAATTTACGCTCCTAAACGCTACGTAGACGGCGTTGCACTATTACTACGCATGCGCAGTTATAAGGATTTTCTAAGATCCTAAATATACGCTCCTAAGTTGCGTGAAAATCGTATCTCTGAATCAGCCCCAAAGTTCTCACTGCAGACCTTCTACTCATCTATAAAAATCGCCATGATGTCTAAATCAGACTGTTCAAAAGTCATCATATCTTTAGACCAGATCATTCTTTGTCATTGTCGCAATGCTGTTTATTTGTTATTAACAGGTTTTTTTTTTATAGCGCCATCATAATACATGGTTCTTTACTATTTTAACAATCATTATAGCAAGTGGCAGAAAGTCTATCCTCAGACACTGGAAGGATTCCTCCCCCCTCAGCTAGCCTTAGCTAAATTGCTCATCCTAAACCCCCTATATAATGATAGGAGAGACACAGTACCTGACACTGAGCAAGGAGTGGAATGTTTTTACAAAAACTGGGGTATTTTCATTCAGTCTCTTAGCAAGCAACAGCAAATCGCTGTTCACTTCTACTGAGTGGTTCTTACTTAGAAATAGTTCCTCTAACCCGTGAAGACACTGTGTTATATCTTGTCCTTACATCTTGGTTGGAGAGGCATGGATTGCGTCATTTGATTTATTCATCATTCAAAATATGGATGGAGGCTATTTTTCATCATTTCCAAAATTGCTTTCTAATCATATTGTAGACTAAGAGGAGTCATTCTGACTCGGATATGACATTCCCCAGGTGAGATGGGAGATGAATGCAATGTTTTCCTTTTTTCAGTTATATGAGGTGCGATGGGGTGGACCTTTGAGGCACTGGGACTAATTACAGTTTCTTCCAAGTTTTGTTTGTTCTAAGTTGTTGAAAATCTGCTTAACATGTGTTCCATGTTACGCATCATTTTATACACATAAAAGAAAAAATCTGATTTTTTCAATTGCTACAGAGAGTTCATTGGTGTATTCTGTGGTACAGTGCACTGTTTGAATGTTGTCTGATCTTTTCTTGTGACTTATGTGCTGCATTGTAATGATGTATAAAAAACAAACAATAAAAAATTATTATAACTTAAGAGGGTAACAACAAACAGACTGGATAATTAAGAGGGCCCTTTCAAGCTTGCAGTCTATAGGACATTGGGGATTGGTACATAAGGGCAAGTTCTATAAGCCACACAATAGACCAGCCAGGTTGTATGGTAAAAGTGCTCAGTCACACTGCAGTGTTAGTAAAAGAACTGAGGGGAGTTTTAGTAATGGAAGAAAAAAAGTCTAAGTTTGCGTTCATCGTGTAACAGAATGGAAAACTGGGGAGCAAAGTAATTATAGTTGACAAATGTTAAGAAGTAGGTTGGCAAGCTTCTCTGATGAGGTGAGTTTTAAGGGAACGCTTGAAAATTTGGAGTGAAGAAGATAGTCTTAAAGGGTGAGGAACGCTATTCCAGGGGGTGGGAGCAGCCTGGGAGAAGTCACTGGGAATCAGAGCATGTATTAAATGTAGAGAGGAGTTTTGTATCATGTGAAGATCTGAGAGAGCGAGCAGGATATATCTTAAGGTGAAAATGAGTAAACATGCAAGTACAACCATGTTGATGACTTTGTAGGTTAGAGGTTTATATATTTGATTTTATAAAATACAAGCAAGCAATATATAGACTGACAGAGTGGACCAGCTCTAGAAAAGTGTGGGTTCCTGTTGTGAATGGATATATTTCTATAGGGCCATTCACTCCCATCCAATTCCGAACTGTCTGGGCAAACGATTTCTTATGCCTCGAAGAGGTGCTCCAAAAGGTAAGTAAGTATTCTATCCCCAACCCTCTCCCTAATCCTTTCCCTAACCTACCCCTTCTATTACCCAAAGCCTCCCTTAGTCAGAGTCTGACCCTAACCCCCCCTTTCCCACAGCCTAGCCCTGTCACCCTGCCCAGCAGCCTGACTTTAATCCCCCCTTCCCTACAGCCTGATTCTAACCCTAACACTTTTCTTCCATGGCCCTAACCTTAACTGCCCCAGAGCCTAACCCTAACCCTTCACCTAAGCCTAAAATTCCCCGGAGAGAGTTAATCAACTCTCCGTTGGTCCAGCAGTGGCACTTCTGAAAAGGAATTGACGATTATGCAAATTGCATACTCACCCATTCATAATAAAAAATCTAAAATGGCTGTCATTCGAAATAGAGACAGTCGAAAAGCAACCTTCGGAAATCTCTACTTTGCAATGACAGCCATCAGTGCGAGGACTCCCACCTCTCAAAAAGAGCACAGTATTCAGGTAAGCCCAGCCGTCAGTGGCCATATATGATGGCTGTTGTTTGATGTATGGGTGCCACTGAACTTGGAACAAAGTTCAAGGGTTTTCCATCATTCCTTTAATTCTGATTAATTTAAAGCAATGTTTCTGGCTTCAATTATTAAATAAATTAGGTAGCTTGAAATATTTGCATAGTTGTGTTTCTGAGTATGTACTTTTAGATAATGGTGAAAAGGTGCTTAGTGGGAGTGAAATATCAAACGCTATGTGTAGGCTAAAAATGTATATTTGGTTTATGAAGTTTCAGGATAAAATAGATCAAAACAACACTTTTTTAAATTTTTTAGGTTTGTCAAAGTTTTTTTTTATTTTATTATATATAAAGAACAAGTACCAAAAAAACAAGATAATTTTTCAAACTTATAGGCATCCTAGTGTAAGAAAAACTGTACAAGGAAATTAAAATTGTACAAACAGGAACACAACAGGTCCATAATTGAATGTTTTGCAAAGCAAACGTTCCAGTGAAGGACGAAGATTAGTCACATATTAGAGGCATGGACAGGTAAGTACAGTGAGTAAGGTTATATCAGATATTATAGGCAGGGGTCTTAAAAGAAGAGGTCTGAGAGCTTCAGGGGGAAGGATGTTGGGGAACAGAGTACTTTAAGGAGAGCCAGGGGGCCCAGGTCCGTAGAAATACATAAGGTTTACTATTTAAGTAAGTGGACGTTTTCTCCACTGAGGTCAGACCTTGTTTAATAGTTGTGTGGAAGTGAGTGGGTAGCGTTTTTTTTCAGCAGATGGCATTTAGGCACTAAGCTGCATTTAGGACTTGTCAGAACGTCTAGCCATTTTTTTTATGCATTGTATTATAGAAATTATTCTATATCTACAACACCAATTTATTCTTTATATATATATATATATCACACCCCTTAAAAATATCCTGTATTTGTGGACTTAAATAATTCACACTTTATTTTTATAAGGCTACATATTTAAGCAGTTGGATAGCTCTGGTTAAATGAAACTAGCATTGAATGTCAGTGGACAGTTTGAGCTCTTAAATTTTGAAACACCAAATTGAACTTAATAACATAGGAAATGACTCTGCATACACTAAAAATGCTTTTACATTGCTACTTTTATTTGGACTATTAATAAACTAGACACCCGAAGAAATGCTCACTAGCTCCCTGGGTTCAGAATTCACTCAGCAGTAAAGAAAGAAAGAGGACACTAAAAGGCCTGTATCATTATTATACTAATATTCAGTGGTCTAAATCAGGGCTCAAAGTGAGGGGGTATAAGGGGGGGGGGCTTCTCCCACTGATTCAATTGAAAAGCTGTAAATCTCCATTTACTTCAATTATTTTCTCTGTTTCAAACGTGATTTCCCAGACTGGGAAACCAACACCCAAGACACTCCCCTCACACGGACGGGTTGGCGGTGACTTACGAATGCCTCGACCCAGCCGTATCTTTAAGTGTATATTTCCGAGCGTATAATACTTCCGTACGTGCGTATCTAACTAACTCATGGTTGCCGACTTTTGGCAGCTTCTCTCCGGGAGATCACGGAGAGAATCTAGCGACGCATGCAGGGGGCGGGGCTTAATGACGCAAATCGCGTCATTAGGTTCCGCCCCCTGGCTCATACTGACCCGATTTTTACTTGAAATAGGGGTCGGGACAGGGCTTGATGCCGCAAATTGCGTCATCAAGTCCCTTCCTGTGCCTAGCAACACTAGTATACTAGTGTTGCTAGGCAGGGGGGCAGGACTTGAGGCCGTTGTTTCAGTGAAACCACGGGCCTCAAGTCACTTGCGGGAGATTTGCTGACTCTCCCGGAATACCGGGAGTACTGCCCGAATTTCGGGAGTCTCCCGGACATTCCGGGAGAGTCGGCAACCTTGAACTAACTGCGCCCTCACCGCACCCTCAAATGGTCATTTAAATGCCATCCCCCACCCACTTACACGGATTTTGCTCCGGATGGATAATAACCACTCCCCTCCGTACGGCTCTTCACACGTGTGATTCACAAGTCCGTGCCTACCAGACTTCTGTGCGTAGAATCAACGTAGATTGCGTAAATTTAGTTACTACGTGTGCGCAGTTCATTGGATCATAAAACTATGCACGGGACTTCCCATAAAAACGGATTTCTGAACACGGTCCTTAAAAGATCGGATCCGATTCAATTTGGTAAGTACTTCTTTTTATTAATCATTTTAATGTCTTGATTTTTTATTTTTTTATTTAATGCATTAAATGTATTTTTATATTACTGGTATCAAATGTTATTTTTTTTAAATATTAAGGGTATTAAACGTAATTATTTTTTAAATATTATGGGCATTAAATGTTAAGTATTTTTTTAAGTTAAGGGCCGGTCCTAAATTTTATTGTAGTTCTAATGGGGACATTTACATGCCACAGTAGGCACAGGATGACAGGGCATGCTGGCGCTTGTGGTTCTCCAAGTGCCAGCATGCCCTGGCACATCCTTGGGCATGCTGGTGCTTGTAGCAATACAAGCATCAGCATACCCTCTATTTTGCTAGGAATTCGACACTAAAAACAGATTTGTTTACTGCTGCCATAGAAACAGTAAAAAAAAAACTCTCTCCAATCGGGAGCCAATGTGAAAAACCCGGACCGATAAACAAACCGGGACCTTTCACATTGCTACCCAACCCGTGTGCAACCTGTGAAAAACCCTTCTTTTTTCCCGGGTCTGAATCCCGAATCATTAGACCCAGGATTTTGAGGAAAGGTGGTTTCACATCACCACCAAATACCCCGGTTTTTGCCGAGACCTAGGTTTTTGGCCAAAAACCTGGGTATTTGGTGGTGATGTGACAGGGATTTTAGTCAGCAGAGAGACAAAGTAGAGACTAGTGACAGATAATGGCATAGATGCCTCTCTTCTATACAGTGTCAGATTTACCTGTCTACATTTACTCTAGTTACACTACTTGTGACATATACAATATAGAGTGCACACCAGTGACCTCTATACAACACCAGTTGCTACTAGGCAATACAGGGAAAACCCCAGTGGGTGCTATACTATAAGGAGTCTTGCATGATAATTATTACAAATAACTGCTTTTTAAAACAAAAGTAATAATTTTTTTTATCAATCTACCAAAAAACACTTGTGATTTTTTTTTAATACTTCAATTAATGTTGTTGTTTGTTTGTGAAAAGCATTTCATTTAATAAAGTGGTAATAAAAATAATATTTCTTTTGGGAAAAAAACAGCAGCTTTTCTAAACAACAATTTATCTCTTTTTTTATCTTAAAGAATTTTTCCTGAGCAGAAATGAAATCTATAAACATACTTACCTGGATACCACTTATTGATTTTAAATTTTAGTATTCATTTCTGCCATGCTATGATAATTTCCATTGATTAGAGCCTAAGCCTAGAGGCCATCGTTGGCAAATGAACATATTGCAGCAGTCTCAGATGCATTAGGGAGCGGGGCTGCATCAAGTCCAGACAAGATGTGTTATCCCCTAAAACCCCATGGTATAGGCTGCATCCTTATCAGCCTAGTGAAGCCCTGGCATTCAGTTAAAGGAAATGGGTCGATGAGTGAGCTTGCCCTATTTCCCTTGCTCCTCTAAACACAGATGTAACAGTAATATGCATAAATGTTATTAAATATTCATAGACAGCAAAACTGAAACATGTAAGATAGATAGATGGATTTCCCATAAACATTTCTCTCTCTTCAATTCATCAAACTGACATGTTTACATTAATATCTATGGGCCATATCCAGGGCTGTATTCACAGATCTGTTTTATAAAATTACGCAATTATACGCACCATGGGCGATAACTAAGGGGGGAAGGTTTGGGGGTTCAAAAGGGGGTTCATAGGTACTCAAAAGATTGGTTGGCACAAGAAAAGGTGTCACTGAAACAGGCCAAAACGGCAGGCGGCGTGGGTGACACGGCAAGTAAACAATGCACACATAGCCAATTTATAGCTTACGCTTGGGATGGCGCGTTGTTAGAGACATACAGATCGCGGCATATAAGTTGAAAAATGGCCTTGAATGCGCAGTGACAAATTTTCGGGTCTCAAGCGAATGCGGTATGAGGTGCGACGCGGGAGGGGCCATGTGTAAGTATAGCGTTCTACAATGTACCTGCGCGGATGACCGCGCAGGTACATGAAAAAAATTAAATGAATCAGTGATTTTTTTAAGCCTGTGGTGGGCACTAAAAGGAAAACTGAAACTGGTAAGTGATTTCAATGAGGTACCTTAGTACCTACCTAGGTAGGTAGGTATTTTGTTTTATTTTTTTGCCAACCATAACCCCCCCATAAAAAAGCTATAGCTACGCCCATGACACGCACACACGTAGCAAGCCAACACCCATGACACTCCCCTCTCACGGCTGTGCAATTGTACAAGTACACCTCCATAGACCACCTCTAACTTTACGTGCGTATATGTATGCCGATTCAATGTAGCCACGCCCTCAAAGACTCATTTAAATGGCTCTCCCCACCCTCTTTCATGTAAATTTTCAGGTACGTATTTCTACCTCGCCCCTTCATATGTATGTCCTCAAGTGCGATTCACATGTCCGCGCCTAAAGCACTTCCATGCATATATTTAATGTAACTTACGTAAATAAAGTTACTACGCATGTGCGGTTCATCCGATCCTAAAAATAGGCACGCAAATCCACCTGAAGACGGAAACGGATCTGTGAATACGGCCCCAGGGTTAAGCTAAGAGTCTGTACGTTAGCCTTTGCAAAGTATGGAATTTGGTATCTGATATTTCTTACATGTGAGGGGAGTGTGCTCCCCTAGTACACGCCCACTGCGCTCCCCTCGTACACACCCACTGCGCTCCCCTCGTACACACCCACTGCGCTCCCCTCGTACACACCCACTGCGCTCCCCTCGTACACACCTTGCCTTAATATTAGGCCATGGAATGGAGGATTGAATGTAAGGGCTTTGGAACGCCCTTACTGTGCAATCCGCATTCCTATGTCCACCCACTACATGCATCAGAAGTTGAATTCCGCAAGGGACGCGGCATATGATCCGATGTGGAAGCACCAATTGAATGCAGACTTACATATGTAAGTAGGGGCAGAACTATCATTGGTGCAACAGGCGCAGCCGTACCAGGGTCCATGCTGATACAAAGGCCCACAGCCGCCATCACCGCACCACCAAAGCGCCCCACCAGGTTACCTGGGATATCTTCAGGGCCAAAGCATATTTTTTGCACCTGGGCCCACTACTCTCTAGTTCCGCCTCTGTACGTAAGTACATAAGATCTTAATCAATTGAAGATATGGCCCTATAATTTTAAAATATATATATATATCTATACCAAATTAAAATATATATTTTTTTATCAATATTAAAGTACAGTGACTATAAAAGAAATTAGTGAAGTGTCCACATACCACAGATGGAAGGTTCTTCATCAGTACCATCATTACAGTCATAGTGAAAGTCACACATGGATTCAGCATTGATGCACGGAATAGCGCCTGGAGTTCCTGAAGATTCTTTACACGCAGCGCATTTAAATTCACTCAAAGCAATGAATCCGTCTATGTTCCTTGGTGAGCCTTCAAAAGCAAGCTGCAGATTATATCATAAATATGTTATTCATGCTGACATTTAGCTGCATATTTTCATATTAATGACGTCCAATAAATGTTGATATGGAGAAAAGTCAATGAAGTTTATAACATCATCATCTAGCCAAGAGACAGCTAACGCTAACATAGTCAGTGATTGATTGGGTTTACTGGGGTATGTAGTTCAGCAACAGCTACTAGATAAGTAATAGTGGGTTTTCAGCATATGTGGGATCTGTAATTTCACATTTTGCTTATTTTATTTTTTTTGTGATACAAAAAACAAGTTAGCAAAGGAAGGATTAGATTGAGGCCGTATTCAGAGAACCGTTTCCTTAAAAGTACTGTATCCAATTATACGCATGGCCGGTGCAGGCCAAACCCACTCACACCCATGACACTCCTCTCTCTTGGCCGTGCGGTCGGTGACTTCCGTCTCCATAGACCACTTGTAACTTTCTGTCAGCAGGTGAGCTCAGCACAAACTGAGACAGAGCAATATGCCATTTTATCTTATCAGTCACTATCCTCTGTGATGTTTGGGGGTGGGATAAAGGAACAAGAAGAGATGGAGCAGGCTAAGAAACAAGATGCTTTAGGGTGGCCACTAGTGGACAGAGAATGAAATACACATTTACAAAACCACAGAAAAGTCAGGACCTGATACACACTTAAGAAGAAGCTGAATGTCCGCATGCATCTATAGGAATGCACATTCGCAGAACACAAAGTTACATATGAGATCAAAATGTTACACATGGGAATCCATTAAGCACAGACTTCAACTCCATCCTTAGTGAGATAAGTAATAAGAGGCGTATCAGTAAGAAGTATCTGTAAGAAGAAAATTAAAAAGAGTGGATGTGAAGAGGTATTAAAATGGGGCGTGGTTTGCTAAGTATGCATGTACTTAAGCAACTTAAGCAAAGACATACGCAAGGTAGCCATATAGACGTGGAAGTCAGCTAAAATCCGTAGGAAAGATGGGAGTGTCATGGGCCACTTAGGTGTGTATTTTTGTGAATCTGCTCATACTTATTTTATTCTTATCTGTGAATCCTGGATACTGGGGGGCTGCAGAGACATGATAGGGATAGTGGGGGGCAGTAACCACATGATGAAGATACCGGTGGGCTGCAGAGAAATGATGGGGAAACTGGGGGGGCTGGAGCCACATGATGGGGATACTGGGGGGCTGCAGAAAACTGATGGGGATACTGGGGTGGTGGAGACACATGATGGGGATCCAGGGTGCTAGAGACACATGATGGGGAATACTGGGAGGCTGGAGACACACTTACAAATGTTTTATGTTTTCCAAGGAGGTCTATTTTAACTGCATTGTGGTTACAAGAATATTGAATTTATTGTACAGTGGTCGGAAGGATGCAGTCTGTATTGTGTGGTGGCTGTATGGTATTGCGTAATTTAGACGTACTTTTGTCTCACGTAAAATTGACACGCCCACACGTACAAATTTTCGCAACTAATACGTGAATGGCCAATACGCTCAGAGTTACGTTACGTAGCGTATCATCTGTTGTGCGCATGCGCAGTACATACAAAATCGCGGTTCTACATGTCCACCAGGCGTAAATTTGCACAGAAGCGTTGTTCTGGATCTGGGCCAATGTCTGTATGGTATGGCTGTCACTAAGATATTGTATTGTGTGGCAGTAATTAGGATAAAGTGGGAATTGTATAGTGGAGACTAGGAGTCTGTTGTATTGTATAGTAGTGACTATGATTAGCTTTCTTTTATTGTGGTTACAAGATAGTGTTTTATGATGCTTACATGGATACTATACTCTATTAACTATTATGTAAAATTGTTAAACAGGTCGGTGCAAATTTTTTGCAGGGTGGTGCCGAACACCCTAGCACCGGCTCTGATTCAGAACCTCATTACACGTAAGGAGTGCGTAATTATTCAGAAAGCTAAACCACCAAGTCCATCTCTTAATGCACAGACAGTGTGATTTTTGGAAACTTTCCAATTTTTATTAATATAGACTGAAATGATTGTCCATATAATGTAACTGTAGTTCTGCAGAGTAGATCACTGAACATGAGTTGATAAAATAAAATATAATAGAAGATAGAGCAAAAAAGTAAGAAGATATAAGCCTGGAAAGCTCAGAAGGCTCAACACACCAGTAGACAGCTAAGTCACAGTTTAACTGAAGCAGTTATACAAAATGAAGGATCTAGCCCTTAGACCTAGACATAAGCAAACAAATGCAGATCTGCACAGAACTAAGTAGACTTAACTAAGAGAGTGCAGATCATTAACTTATCAAGAAACTAAAAAGGAAATCTAAGGTAATAATAGAAGTGCTATGAATACATTATACTTTTCCCAGTCTTTACAATATTTCTCCCCTCCCATTACCCTAGGACTCCCTTCCCGCATCCTGACCCTAAGACTAACCCCCCCTCAGCCTAACCCTAAAACTCCCTTCCCTGCAGCCTAAACCTAACACTCCCCTCCCCGTAGCTTAACCCTAAGTCTCCCTTCCCCTACCCGCAGCCTAACCCTAAGACTCCCCATGGACTATAATACTCACCTGACAGGCCCGGTGTGGCGGGCTTGCGGCGGTGTGATGAGTCTGCGAATTAATGTATGGGTGAGTTTATCAAAAAATACATTCGGCATACTTACCCATTCACAGGGTTGCAGACTCTCCCGGAATGTCCGGGAGACTCCCGAAATTCAGCAGTACTCCCGGTATCCCAGGAGAGCCAGCAAATCTCCCGCAAGTGACTTGAGGCCCGTGGTTTTACTGAAACCACGGCCTCAAGTCCTGCCCCCCTGCCTAGCAACACTAGTATACTAGTGTTGCTAGGCACAGGAAGGGACTTGATGACGCAATCTGCGGCATCAAGCCCTGTCCGACCCCTATTTCAACTAAAAGCGGGTCAGTATGGCCAAGGGGGAGGAGCCTAATGACGCGATTTGCATAACTGCATCATTAAGCCCCGTCCCTCCATGCGGCGCTAGCTTCTCTCCGGGATCCCCCGGAGAGAAGCTGCCAAAAGTCGGCAACCATGCCCATTCATGAGTAATACTTTCTAAAAAGTAATATTTTCGATGTAGAAAAAAATTGTATTATTTATTAACAGGTTTTTCTATAGCGCCAGCAGATTATGTAGCACTTTACAATTTTTAACAATTAGTATAAACAACACTGAGCAATAACATACAGACTGGGTGTGTAAGAGGGACCTGCTAACAAGCTTACACTAGGATAGTAGGTTTGATACATAAGGGCAAGTACAATATATCACACAATGGACCAGCCAGGTTGTATGATGAAAGTGCTCAGTGCTCTGTATGATCAGTCACACAGCAGTGTTAGTAAAAGAGATGAGGGAATTTTATAATAGAGAAATGCGGGTTTGTGTTTATAATGTAATAGGAAGACAAAGTGGAAAGCAAAGTGGTTTTTAATATGGTAAAAAAAGCTTAAAAAGGTTGAAGAATTTGCTAAGCTGAGAGAGGTGATGCAGCACAGGAGAAGTTCTGTAACCGGGAATCAGAGCATTTATGAAGTGTAGAAGAGTTGTAGATCTTGTCATGATCTGAGAGAGCAAGCTGGGATATATCTTGAGGCAAGTGAGGATATATATGCAGGTGGAGTGTTGTTTATGGCTTTATAGCAGGGTTGCCGACTTTTTAGAGTTACCATCCGGGAGAACCCGGAAGGAAGCCATAGATTTCTGTAAGGAGGAGGGGCATAATGACACGATTTATGCAAATTGCATCATTAAGCCCCGCCCCTGTCAATCACTCATGTAATCTCTAGCCTTTCAGGGGATGTGGGTGGCTTGATGACGTCATCAAGCCCCGCCCCTCCCTAGTAAAGCTAAAGGGATTACAGTAGTAATTGATGGCTGGTGGGGCTTGCGGAAGCTTTGCCGACTCTCCCAGGATACCGGGAGAACTGCCCAAATTTCGGGAGTCTCCTGGATATTCCAGGAGAGTCGGCAACCCTGCTTTATAGCTTAGTAATGAGCTTTCAGCTGTCTGTATTTCTAAAATGAGCTTCGCAGCAGAGAATGCATCCCGCCAGCAGCATGGGCATTAAGATGATAGCATATGTATTAGTTTGTTCTGTCACATTTTATAATCCTGGGCACTAAGGACTGAGCTGTAGATATTTTTGGATATGTTTATTACATGTCAAGAGTTTACCAGAAATGATTTTTTTTAAATAATGTTTTTATAATTTGTATTAAGTAATTAGATGCATAGATATGTATAGCATCTATGTTTAGCTATGAAAGACCTGACAGCAACATGTTATGCTTATATAACTGCCATAATATACATACCGTATGTAACACCTTCTGGAGGATAGAGAATTATATTTACATTTTACTAAATCTGTCATATTTCCCTCCTGCATCTTGTGGCCTGTTTGTTATTAAGAACTTAATTATAGCAATAAGGACAACCGTGCATTTATTTAGCAAAGAGAGATGTAAATTACAGTTTGGTATTCTCTCTCTGCCTCTCTGTCTCACTCTCTCTCTGTCTCTCTCTCTCTTTGTCTCCCTATCTCTCTGTCTCTGTGTGTGTCTGTCTCTCTCTCTGTCTCTGTGTGTGTCTGTCTGTCTGTCTCTCTCTCTCTCTCTCTCTCTCTGTGTCTCTCTCTGTCGCTCTCTCTCTATCTCTCTCTCCTTGTCTCTCTCTCTGTCTCTCTCTCTGTGTGTCTCTCTCTGTGTCTCTCTCTGTGTCTCTCTCTCTCTTTGGGGTATATATTTACTAAGCTCGATTTTATAAAGCGATTTCAAATCGATACATATTGCTGCGCTTTTCTGGCGATTTTCAGCCTCTAATCGCTGTATTCACTAAAAAGCGCTTTTTGGCGCTTTTTCAAAGCTCTGTCGAGTTGCATTGATTTTTCAAGGGGTTTCCTTTGTAAAATCGCCGCCGCTTTTTGTCTAAAATAAAAAAAAAACCCCAAGCACAGCATGGTTGTAAGGCTTAGCATGGTTGCGCTGATAGAACCACAAGACTCAGCATTGCTGAGCCTTGTATTAATATCAGTGTCAGCATGTTAAGCCATATAAGCATGCAGCACTGTAGCAGGTTAAAAAAAAAGAAAAAAAAACTGTTGCAAAAAAACATACACACTAAACATTTTCAAACATGTCATATTAAAATAAACATTTACAATCCATAATATTGCCCCCTACCATGTAAAATTAAGACAGGTGGCCACACTGTTTTTTACTAAACAACTTAAATGTGTTGCATAAAGAAAATAAAACTATTTCTGACTCACCGTTTAGCTGTCCTCATTCTTGGGAAGAGTTGCTTGTAGTTTATTCATTCTTTGAAGTAATTCTTCTCCTGTTGCTTGTAGAATCTTGTCTACTTGCTTGGAGAAGATGTTTCGGTTCTTCCTTCTGCTCTTCGGCCACTTCTGGCACTTGCCTCGACGACATTCTCCCTCCTCTTCTTGGGCGCCACTACTAATGACCATTAGAGGGCACCCTTTTATAGAAAATATGACGTCATTTACATTAGTGGGCTCTAGTGAGAGCTCTAGTGTTTATGTCATCATCATTTGTATAAAAGGGTGCTCTCTAGTGACCGAATGGCGCCCAAGAAGAGGAGGGAGCATGTCGTCGAGGCATAAGAGGCTGAAGAGCAGAAGGAAGAACCGGAACATATTCTCCAAGCAAGCGGACAAGATTCTGCAAGCAACAGAAGAAGAATTACTTCAAAGAAAGAATAAACTACCAGCAACTCTTCCCAAGAACGAGGACAGCTAAACGGTGAGTCAGAAATATTTTTATTTTCTTTATACAACACACTTTACATGGTAGGGGGCAATATTACGGATTGTAAATGTTTACTTTATTCGCACGTCTAAATGTTTATTATGTATGTTTTTTTGATACTGAATTTTTTTTTTTAACCGGCTACCACGCAGCATGCTTAGAAGGCTTAACATGCTGACGCTGATATTAATACAAGGCTCAGCAATGCTGAGCCTTATAGTTCTATCAGCGCAGCCACGCTAAGCATTCCAAACATGCTGCACTTGTCTTTTGGACAGAGAAAAACACGTTGTATATATTGACATGGGTTTTTCTGGTACAGTGTGGGCGCAACACACAAAATGCGCTTTGTTTTTCAGCACTTTCCCGACGAACTAAAGGCGATTTAGTAAAGTTGCATTTAGTGAATATGGCGATTACTACGTTTTTTATGGCAAACATCTGGATGATGGCTAAGCTATTTACTATGATATTTACTAAGCTCGATTTTGCTCAAAGTGCCCAAACTCCCGGGACTTTGCCGGCGAATATGCAATCGCCCTATTTACTAAATAAAGCGCTTCTTAGTGAATATGGCGAAAATCGCCAGAAAAGCGCGGCGAGATGTATTGATTTGAAAACGCTTTATAAAATCGAGCTTAGTAATTATACCCCTCTGTCTCTCTCTCTCTGGGGTCCATTTACTAAAGTCGCTTTTGTATAAATCGCTAGCCATCGCCACGATTTTCCCGCAATTTTTTTTAACAAAATCACTGGATTCACTAAGCCACGCTTTTGGCTGGCCAATAATCGCTGTGCTTTTCTCATTGCTCATTAGCATCGGCACCCCAGAATAGAGAGGTGGAGGACATTGCTTCAAGAGACTGAAGACCAGACAGAAGAACTGGACCGGAGCTGCAAACAACAGGACCCGGTCTCCAAGCAACTCTGCCCGGTCTCCTTGCAAGTCATCCCAAGATAGATGACTGCAGAATGGTGAGTGAATAATACTCTTTATTCACTTTTACACATACCATCAACATTACACATAGGGTATATGTAACGGAGTGGCCATCTGTTGTTTAATTACATCTTGGGGGGAGACATTAAGCACTTTTACTTTATGTTTTCACTGTTAATGAATTCTAATGTAAATAATTTGTCTTTATTATGTAAAATTGATTTTTTTTTGGGGGGGGGGGTAACATATTGCACATAGCTCAGCATGGTTATAACCCTTGCCATGCTGATGCTGATAGTACTACAAGGCACAGCCACGCTGTGCCTTGTAGTATGATCAGCACATGCATGCTAAGGGATACAATCAAGATGCGCTTGTCATTTTTAATGTGAAAAACACGTCAAATATGTTGACATGTTTTTCAGCTAAAGTGTGTGGCGCTTTCAATGAAAGCGCTACACACACAAGGCGCTGTTTTAAAAGATGCTTTCTGGCTGAACTAATGCGACCCATGTTTTACAAGGCAAACAGCTGGACGATTTTGTGCCAGCGATGTTTGCTTTGTCACTTTTGCTAAAGGCTCAAGTCCCGGGACTTTGGCTTTAGTGATTGCGGCGATTGCATAATTGACGGCAAAGTCCCGGGATTATGGGCACTTTTAGAAAAAGCAACCTTTGTAAATGAGGCCCCTAAAGTGCCACTCTCTCTCTGTCTCTTTCTCTCTCTCTGTCTGTCTCTCTCTCTCTCTCTCTCTATCTCTGTCTCTTTCTCATTGCTTCACAGAACAGAACAGAAGAGGACTGAAGAGAGGGTTACATGTGGGGTTGTGTTTAAGCAACAGATTTTAGCGTTATCAAATAGCTATAGGACTGCACATAACCAGGAAAAATGCATGTGTGCTGTAATGACTTATATGCATTTGGACATGAGTCACCTAATGCTGACCTTATACAGGGCAGGTTGGGGACGGACCTGGAGCAAGTATGTTTGCCCAATTACAGACGCTGCGTGACCTTTTCAAGTATCTTGTCATTGTCTGCCAACTGCTTGTATGTTACACATTTATACTTCAACAATAACAAATTACAAGAGAAGACGATACCCAGAACCTCACCACAGTTCACGAGACATTGTTACATCCTGTGTCGGGATAGTGAAGGCGCTAGAGGATGCTCTCTACAAGTAGCGCAATAAAATATGGAGAAATTAATAAATACAGTCTCTGGGAGAGATCCAGAGCTACTTACAAGTGCGTATTTATGCCAGCTGCTGTCGTAAAATCGCCTTCTTGTATTAACTGCGCATGCGCGCGGCAGATGTTGAGGAACGTAAATCTGATCGTACGTAACTTCAACCTAAATACGAATGAAGGGGCGGGACAACCATACGACACCCAGAAATACGCTTTGTGGGTGGAGGGAGGCATTTAAATTGTACCGTATGGGCCGGGTTAGGCCGTTACATGCGACAATCCATGACGTACGTCAGTACTTACACTTGGAAAAGTTTGGTAAACGTAAAACGAGTAAATTACGTACGAGCGAGGGGAGTGTCCGGGGAAGCGCATAGTGCTTACTATAGCGTAAATACGTTACGCGATCGAACGTACAAAGAACGTAGGTCTGGACCCTTTATCCTTTTATCAATACTAAATTAATTATTGTTTCTATTTCAACAAACACAAAAAGGGACAAAAAGAGAATTTAACCAGATAAAAACAGAATCAATTTATTTGCGATGGATTGAGAGGTCAGTAATGGAAAGATACGGGGAAACCAAGACTATGGTCTCCAGAAAGTTCTGGAATGGAGGTCACTGGAGAGCTTTGTCTGTTATATAGCGGTCATTGGAATGCCCTTTGGCAGGAACTTCAAGAAAAAAAGCAGGTGGCTTTCGGACCGGCCGCGGCCTGGCCCCCATTGTCAGCCCTCCACTCATTCTTATTTGGAGTTCAGTACCTGTAAGTCCTCCGAGATCTCCGGTAAACAAACTTCTGCTTCGGCCCAGCCGCCTTCTGTTGTCACATTTTGCTCAAAAAGTATTTTTTCCCCCTGCGAAGGGAAGATGATAATGATGTGTTGAGAACAGATTAGAAGAACACAGTGAAGACTTGCCTGCCATTATGTCACTTAGCACTTAGTCCTCTCGTCCCTTATTTATATTTCTCTGAGTCAATATAAATCAAGGGAAAGACAAACTTGTTGAACATGATCATGTCACATTCGTACAATTAAACCTGGAGAGTTAAACAAGGATGCAATCAGGCTGTGTTCATTACGAGCTGAAACATCATGTCAGTAAACAATCACGATTTCGAACAAAGTGATGAGTGCGGTAATGAGAGTGCTGAGGAGTAGGCAATTATACAAATTACTGAGAGGCTTACATTGACATCAGACGAATATCATCCAAAATCATGTTTCAGTGTAATTCCATTCAAGCATTATGGTCCAGACTCACAGTTACCTAGTTTTCGTCTTATGTACCTTGTTTTAAGAATGCGTAGTAGCTTGTTTACACTATCTATGTACCATTTCTATACGCAGATTGCGTAAGAGCGTTTAGACCGTGCTTACGCAATCTACGTACAGAAATAGTATTCAGGATTGCAGGACGCATGCACCGTCCCGACATGACGATCTCATTCGTGAGCTACAATTGGTAATATCTGGCGCAAACAAGCGGCTTGTAAAAGTACTCTTGCATTATTAAGCCCGGATACAGCCCTGGATGACTGTGGCCCAGAACAGCAAAATATGGGTCCATTCCAGACCGACCCACACACAGCCTATGACCATGACCCAGAACGCCAAAATATGGGTCCATCCCAGACCGACCCACACGCAGCCTGTCCATAAAAACAGTTGTAAATTGCATATCTGAATACAGAAGAGAAAGATTGCCCCTGATGTGGGTAACGAGACATTGGAGTAGCCCACTGGCCTGTACTTAAAATATAGGCAGCAACAAGCATAGCATGTTCTCCTGATTAAATCACAAGTCATAGAAATATAGAAAGTGATGGCAGATAAGAGCCATGTGGCTCATTCACTCTGTCCAGTTGTTTTTATTTTTAAACTATACTGACCCTAGAACTCTATGCAAAATTCTTAAATATATGCACCTAAGAAGCAGCAGTTTCTGGTTCGATAACTCATAGGGCCCAAATCAATTAGCTAAAAATCATTCGCCGGCGTATTATTTACGCAATTTTT
>WWET01000123.1:720980-744487 GCA_011038615.1 Limnodynastes dumerilii | reverse complement strand
GTCTGTGTCTGCAGCTTCCTTAGTATCATCAGTCAGTCAGGGGTGTTGGTGGGTGTTGGCTTCCTGCGTGCATTTATTTGCGTACGCTTTAACAAACGCATTTCTGAATACGGCCCATGGTCACTAGGGGTATGGTACGGGCAGGGTTAGGGTAAGGCTATGGTGAGGGGACAGTTAGGGTTAGACTGAGGTGAGAGGACGGTAAGGTAAGGCTGCGGTGAAGGGATGGTTAAGGTTAGGCTGCGATCAAGCTTTTAATTCTCAACAACACTAAGGTTTGGTATAATAATACTAGAGATCTTAGTGTTGTCAGTAAATTAACCCTCTCAAGTTAATTTTTAGACATTCAGGGCCGTTTTTAGACCTAAGAATCCCCGGCTTCTTAGATACAAAGAATTGAGAATGAACCTGATACGCAAAAATAGTAGGTAAATTATGTAATCTATGTACCAGATCCCTAATATATCCCATTTATTTTATAGTATATGCCATGCCCAGACCCCTAATATAATCCATTATATTATAGTGTGTGTCATTCCCAAACCCCTAATATATGCCATTTATATTATAGTGTGTGCCATTATCAGATCTACAATATACCCCACATATCCTTTAAATAGTGAGCCATTCTAAGACCCATAATATACCCCACATATTTTATAGTATATGGCATTTAATGAGAAGAGCACATTACACAGTGGACCAGGTCTTATGTTAGTGTGATATTCATTGTGACCTATTTACCATACCCAGCTCCTTGCCTATTGCAGTGCACGCCAGGACCATCTTCCCCTGCCTCTTCTGTGTCAGTCTGCCCTACATGGCCGCAAGGCCACGCCCCACTGCGCTGCCCGACTGGCTACGAAGGCCACGCCCCAAGTCTGTGGCATCTGTGAAGCCACGCCCCTTTTTCAAGTTACCCGTTTTGGGGATTTTTTTTTTTTTATGTAATGTTCAATACATGTGTGTGTGTGGGGGGGGTCTGGTCTACCAGAAACCCCCCTGGGTTTGCCATTTAATCAGAGGCAGAACTAGTGAGTTGTGGCAGAAAATATATGCTTTTGCCCTGATGATATCCCAGGTAACCCGGTTGGGAGCTTCGGCGGTGAAGCTTTAGTGCTGCCTGGTAGACCGAGGAAACACCTCCATGGTTACCACACCTTCCTGCAGCTCTTACCACCAGCCTGGCCGTGGGCCTCCATTTATGTGTGGGACTCCCAGAACCACGGGCCTTAATCGGTTAACTATTCAGCCTATGACTATCTCCACCTATGCAGTGAAGGCCTAGCTGAGCTCATACAGTTAATATTTAGACATTACAATCAAAAATGGATTAGTTCATTGGTACTGGAATTTTGTGTAAGTGTGAAAGACTAGAAAGAAAATAAGAGACATGAAATACCTTTAAGCATGAAATATTAGCACATTTTATTAACAAGTTCCCAGGATTTATTACGTTATAAAATATTAGATATTATAAAAAGTTAATGCACTTATTTTGTAAAATTTATATTCTTTCCATAGAGTTATATTCTAGTTACAAAGAAGTTTTAAAGATAGTAGAAAATAGAAACTTAACTAGTAAGTAAAGGCGACATCTGACATTAAACTAAATGTAAGGCTGTGTATTACTGATCTAATTAATACACATGAAATAAATAATTCTCTAACTAATAAGCCGATTGATGGATTTAACCACATGACCAATGATGTCACAGGAGCTCACCAGACTGCAGCCTCATCGGTTTTTGAAACTAGATCAGATTAATTTTTTTTTTTTTTTACATTGTAGAACATCTGAATTTCAGAACCTTTGGTAAGTCTTTCCCCAGATTTCTTAACCCATCTGGGACCTGATCCAGAGTACACATACCATGGATGTAAGCTCAGCAGGATAGGCTTAAAAATATTTAGCAAAGAGCCTGATCCGTCTGTGCAATGGAGTGTTCCACTGTGTTTTAGGAGGAATGTAACAGCTTTGTTCCGATCAATATGCAGGTTTCTGTTTGCTTCCTCGAGAAATACTGCACCAGCTCAGGGCTGATGTAACTGTCTGATGAAGGAGAACTAAACAGTTAAACCACAGCCCTAGCTAACAGGCATTAAGCAGCCTAATAAAATAATTCTAGAACATTTTTAACCCTACATTACACTATAGAATCATGATTTTTAAAATGTTATTTTTAAATAAATGTCATGGTTTTTAGAATTCGCAGCATATTACCGCACATGCCAGTGTTTTGGGTATATTCTATCTATATTTAAATTTTTGTTTTTGCTTTTTTAACTTACATTTTTTTTATTTACTTTACTATAGCAAGACCACATACATTAAGGCAATTTAAATGAATAAAAAAAGATACTTTGAAACACCTGACTTGTATAATCTACTAAATAAAGCAGAAGAAAATGGAATATAGAATTACCATAACGAGCGTATTGTTCCCCTAACACCAAGCACAGGGATAATCCCAGAATCAATCCCAATTTCAATAGATAGCAAACAGCAGTGTCTTTGGTCCGTATTCACAGATCCGTTTCCATGTGGCGTTGCGTGCGTATTTTAAGGTACGTTTTAACTGTGCATGCGTAGTAACTTTATTTATGTAAGTAATGTTGAATATACACACATAAGTGCTTTAGGCACGGACATGTGAATCACACCTGGGGACATACGTACGGAGGGGCGGGGTTGAAATACGTACCTGAAAAGGGTGGGGGGAGGCATTTAAAAGAGTCTTTGAGGGCGTGTTTACATAGAATCGCACGTACGGCGTACCTATATGCATGTATATGTACACACGTAAAGTTAGAGGTGGTCTATGGAGGTGTAATTCTACGAATGCATGGCCGTGAGAGGGGAGTGTCCTGGGTGTTGGTGGGTGTTGGCTTACTACGTACGTGCGTATAATTGCGTACTTTTGAACAAACGCATCTGTGAATACGCTCCTTTATGTTTAAGCACAGTTCACTTTAGTAAAGGAACCAGTATGAATAAAGAGTAAAGGCTGTTATAAGCTCACAGTTCTGTGGAAAAGTGCAATCTCCGGGGTTCTACAGGCTCCAAGTGGATGGTGCAAGATAAGTCCAAAGTCTCTTTCCTCTGTTTTCCCAAAGGGTTGGAAGAGTTCTATGTATCGATGTACATTCACACAGGTGCTGGCAGACGGTACAGAGAACCCTTCATTCACACACGTGCTGGCAGGCCATACAGAGAACCCTTCATTCACACACGTGCTGGCAGGCTGATCAGAGAACCCTTCATTCACACACGTGTGCTGGCAGGCCATACAGAGAACCCTTCATTCACACACGTGCTGGCAGGCCATACAGAGAACCCTTCATTCACACACGTGCTGGCAGACCATACAGAGAACCCTTGGGAAAACAGAGGAAAAAGACTTTGGACTTATTTTGGACCATCAACTTGGAGCCTCTAGAACTCTGGAGAGTGCACTCTTCCACAGAACTATGAGCTTATAATAGCCTTTACTCTTTATTCACGCTTGTATAGTCTACTGCATTGCGCCCTCTGCCTATACATATTTACTGACATTTTAAATGGACCCTCACTCCCTGGACTGCCAGGGGCATAGGGGGGTGATTCTGGTGGAGCATAAGCTCTGGGTGTCCAGCAGATTAGAGGGTGTTCCCTAGCAGCTGTTTAACCCTTCATAGACTTCATCCTTTCTGGTGTGAGTCCCTGCTACATCCCTATTTTGAATAACTACCATTATAGTTTTTTTTAATGAATGGGTGATATGCAGATCAGCATATTACTCACCCGTTCATCTTTGAAAGCCCCAGCGGACCTGCTGTAAGAGAGGTGCAAAATCTCTCCGGGGACTTTTAGAGTTAAGGGGAGGGTTAGGGATAGGCTCTGGGGAAGGGATGGTTAGGGTCAGGGGTGTGAAAGGGGAGGGTTAGGGTCAGATTGTGGGATAGAAAGGTTAGGGTAATAGAAGGGGAGGGTTAGGGTAAGGATTAGGGAACGGGTTGGGGATACTTACCGTGTTCGGTGCTCCGGGAATTGATTGCTTTGTCTCTTCAAGGCAGAAGCAATCGATTTCCCAGCCAATTCAGGACTGGCTGTGAGAGAACGGCCCTATCGAAATAGGGCCATTTGCAATGGGGACTCACACCACTTTTTTTCTTAACTACTAGAGGTTCCAAGGACAACCCAAGTATGGGGGAGGCACCTTACGACATACCCTTGCTCTGGGAACAATTGAACTTGTCTAAAGCTCTGTGCAATACTAATGCTGAGTTCCAACTCTAGGCCTGGCGAATGCATGCATTCATTATACCAGATCTCTGGATCAGGTCCCTAGTGTTCATGCAATAACACAAATACAAAACAAATGCTTGCTGAAGGCTAGATTTGTTTAAGCTTCAAAAGATATTTAACTCCAGTCTTTTGTCTGTAATATTATTCCCTTGGAAAATGAACGGTAATCACAGTAAAGTAATTAGGGAGAGGTTGATGTCACGTAATGATCAAATAGAGCGCAACACTATATAAACACTAAAGGATTAACATGGTGCAATGGAAATGCCAATATCTCCTTACTAAATTTTGTTACCTATTGTCTTCTCTGGATCGATACTACTGTAAAGATTGATTTTGCCTCTCAACCAATTAAAGTCTTAAAAAGAATAAACTTTAATTGGCCGTTGTGAATCTAGGTTTCACTTAGGGAGCAAAAAAATGACATTATTTTTTTTTTAAGTTACAGAATATAAAACAAAACAACTGCTTTTGTTGCTGTTTTATAATAAAATGAAATATACCAAGGTTCATCCAGTAAGTAAAAGGTATACATTTAATTCATAGTGACATATTGCAAAGTAAATGAATACCAAATGAGAAAAAAAACATTAATCAATTTTTATACACTGTATACGGCAACACTGGATTAAATTCCATTTAATAGTTCTATTTTCTTTTGAGAAAGGAGGACGATTTTTACCTCACGATGCTAGTACTAATAATACTGAATCTGGCCTTTTGTAACTAAATACACAGCTGGTCTTTCCATTATTTTCAAAATATGTACTTTGTGAGCTGACTGTTTTGTGTTACCTCATCTCTAGAATATATTAGCCGACAGTCAGGCCAACTCCCATGCTGTCAAATAGTTATTATAAATTCTCTAAATAAATGGTAATGAATTATGAGGTCTTTCTGAAAATAAGAAATCATTCATTTTAATTCCGAGGCTTTATTCGAATACTGCATTATGCTCTCTGACAGCAGTGTGTGGTATTCACCTCATGAATCACCTTTTATGGGCAATTTATCAATGCGTTGTTATTTTTCTGAGAAATGTTTTTTTCGGAAAAACTTCCAAATAAGTTTTTGTTTGATTTCTGGTAATTGTAAAATGAGAACTCACGACACCCGATTTGTTTATATCCTGAATTCTGCCATAGAAAACACAGACTAATCATGACTTACTATCTCTTTATTTATTCCAATAATAATTTCTTATTGTAAGCATATGAAAAAAATGGTTTATTTTGTAATGGATGTTGTTTGTCTGTCCGGTGGACATGCTGGCACTGAAATACCAGAGTGGACATGCTGGCGCTGAAATACCGGAGTGGACATGCTGGCGCTGAAATACTGGAGTGGACATGCTGGCACTGAAATACCGGAGTGGACATGCTGGCACTGAAATCCCGGAGTGGACATGCTGACACTGAAATCCCGGAGTGGACATGCTGGCACTGAAATCCCGGAGTGGACATGCTGACACTGAAATACCGGAGTGGACATGCTGGCGCTGAAATACCGGAGTGGACATTGATCAACTGTTTTCAGTCATTCCCGTGATTCCAGTCTGATCGAATATTGTAATGCCAGCAGTTTTGTTCAGCATTACAATAACCCTAACCCTCAATCCTAACCCTGATTCCTAACCCTGGGCCTGATCTAGACCTCTGTGCATCATCCATTCGCATGGATGTCTGGTAGTCAACATGGAAGGGAGAAGTGAACTCCCCTATCACTCCCCTCTCTCGTGCAGATAGGGCGCAATTATGGTGGCATAATTAAGGGTCCTATGCGGATCAGCTGTCACAATATGCGGAACTTACTGCATCAGGTTAATTCCTATGCTGATCCAGTTCATGTCTTATGCTGATCCAATTCATGCCTAGTCTTGATCCAAGTCAAGCCCGGTCCAGTCCAGTCCAGGTCAAGTCCTGTTCTAGTCCAGGTCAAGTCAAGCCCAGTCCAGTCCTGGTCCAGTCCAGATGAAGTTAAGTCGAGTCCTGATCCAGTTTAGAGTCAAGCCCAGTCCAGTCCTAGTCCAGTCCAGGTTAAGTCAAGTCCAATCCAGTCCTGCTCAAGTCCAGTCCTGGTCCAGTCCAGGTTAAGTCAAGTTCAGTCCAGTCCTGGTCAAGTCCATTCCAGCCAAGCTTATCAAGTCAAATCCAGTCCTGGTCAGCTCCAGTCCAGCTAAGCTTGCTAAGTCTAAATCCAGTCTTGGTCAAGTCTAGTCCAGTCAAGCTTGTCAAGTCAAATCCAGTCCTGGTCAAGTTCAGTCCAGTCAAGCTTGTTTTGTCCACTCCTGCCAAGTTTTTCTTGTCCATCCAAGCCTTCCTTGTTTAATTCAGTCAAGCCTGTCTAATCCAGCCAAGTCAAGCCTTGCCATATATCTTCAAACCCCTTGGCCACTAATACATGAGCAGATCCTACATTAAACCCTCTAGCTTCTATTTCCCTGCTGAATCACTATCACGCCCCCGGGAACCCAGAGCGAATACCCAACCAAGTCAGTCCGTGATATATATCATTATGATTTATAATGAACTGCTTAAAACTGCTCCTACTGTAAAACTTAAATGTTCCTCCCCGCCCATTTTACAGAGTTTAGGCGGGGGCGGAGGAGCCACCCTGTTGGATGGATGTCCAATAAAGTTTTAAGTTAGATATGCTTGGAGATCCATTGCGTTACATCTGGCATGTGCATTGGCAGAAAATCACCCAACTTCCGCAAGCAGCTTCCAGGCCGGTGACATTCTCAGTCTTAATCTGGCCCCCTAACCCTAATTTATAAACCTAACCCTAACCAATAACCTGGGAAGCAGAGATCAGACAGCAGCACACCGGGGTAGCAGCACGGATACACTAACAGAAATGAAAACTTTCAGCGGTGTATTCTAAATGGAAATCTCATCTAAAATCATACCGCCAACATTCTCCTGACGGCTGTATCGTTTTCTAAACAGAGATTGCCGGAACGGCAACAACTCCCCATTTCAAATAACATTCTTTCTAAATACTGCATATTTAACACCCACTTTAGTTTAATATACTGTTTTTGTAGGTTTGGGGAACAGCAAAAATTCTCCCTTGTGACTGCGAGCTTGTAGCGCCATAGACCCCCAGTATATCCTGGGTGATACATATTTACCCTCGTTTGTTTAGCTTTGCTTTTGTCTTGAGCAGATAATAGTTGATGTGTGGGGGTTACATAATTGTGTAACACACTCAGGCCTGAAGTTACTCTTCTTGGCTAACATGGAAATTACAAACGTTCCATCACAATAATGTGTTGCGTTATTCATTTGATACCAATACAATGTTTAGCACAATACATATTTCTTCTTCTGTAAACAAAAAGCTTATATTTTGCGCAAACAGATATGGATTGGCTGTAGGTGACCTTTAAATTCCTCCCAGCGTTTCCTCTTTTGTTTTAACTAATATGTGGACAGCAATGGGTGGCGGTCACTAAGTTGCTGTCTCTATTGAATGGAGGTCATTATGATGCTCTCTGAATTGGGTGGCAGTCACTAAGTTGCTTTATGTATTGGGTGGGAGTCGCTAGGATGCAGCCTGTATTGTATAGAGATTACTATAAAACTAATGTATTTTGAAAAACTGATTATTAAATTATGTATTTGATTGCAACTCTTTTTCATGAATTTAGTTGGCTACACAAAACCACACCAATATAATATTTTCATGGCTCTTATTAAGGTAGTTTATTTTGTGCTAATGCAATTTACTTTTTCATTGGCTCCACTTATAGTTGACTCCACCCACATCTCTTTAGGTTCCTAATATTCCCCTTGTGCAAGATTGTGATTGATTGTTAGTCGCTAGCAATGAGACAACTCTGTAGCGCTCAGGACTCATACATGGAGTGCCAAGCACTGGTTTAAGCTGTTAGCCTCTGATATCTTGCTTACGGTGCAGGGGGAGCAGCTGCCACAGGTCACTTTTTCCTCCGGGCCCTGTAGGAGCCATACTTCCTGTAGATACGCCATTGTTTGACATGATTTCTGTTTTTCCTTAGTGCCTGTTTTTGTTATTTTCTTCCAGGCTTCAGAATATCCACACCCTAGTGACATCAGCCTATAAACCCTTCCATATCAGTCATTTCCATGTTACTAAATCACTGCTTTTCAGAGGATTATCATAACTAAAATATGAGTGAAAGAATAACTGTGGAAATTATGATATTGTGGAACAAGACAATATCACTGAATGGTCTGCTTTGCCAATTCACTTATTTGCATTTCAATAGGAGTAAAACAGGTCCTGAACATGAACAGTTTATAAAGAAATGTCCTAATACATCTATTTATACTTGGAGCGCTCTTAGGGAGTGATTGTAAAATGACTTGTCTAAAGTGCTAGTCTCAGGCTGTACTCACCATCAACGGGTTTGCATCCCTCACTGTAAGAAATGTCATCAATGGCCATGGATTCTGATGTACCAGTGCCCGAAATGACTCCTTTGATGATTACCTGTAAAGATGGACAAATGACGAAAACATTTACATGATTCATACAGATACAGTAAACTGGTAATTCTGGATATTTTAAGGTTTCTGTGTGTTCCCACCTAATCTGTT
This sequence comes from Limnodynastes dumerilii, assembly GCA_011038615.1. Lineage (NCBI taxonomy): Eukaryota > Metazoa > Chordata > Amphibia > Anura > Limnodynastidae > Limnodynastes > Limnodynastes dumerilii. The sequence continues at coordinate 735,616 of WWET01000123.1, read as the reverse complement.
TCGCTGTGCCGATGATCTGATTTCCGATAGATCAGATCCCAGCACTGAAATGGCGATTGCGGTCTGTTTAAGGCAGTCTGCGCAGATACCGAAAAAAATCTGGATTCAAATGTTCCAACAGTGACAGGTAATATTTTCCCCTAATCCTAACCTTAACCATCCGCTCTCCAGAGCCTAACTCTTATATTCTCTTACTAGCAGCCTAACCTTAAGTGTCCCTTTCCCACAGACTAGCCCTAACCTTCCTCGTCTAGTGGCCTAACTTTAACCGTCCCCTCTACACAGCCTAACCCTTACCTTCTCTTTATAGCAGCCTAACCTTAAGTGTCCCCTCTCAACAGCCTTACTCTAACCATCCCCATCGGGAAGAGTACAATTCGTCAATGGGAACGGTTACCTTGTAGAAATAAGAACATTCGCCATTGTACCTGCTCCCAATATAGCTATTCTTTATTTGCAAGATGTCATCACTGATGCAGCCATGATTAAGCTGTCAGCTGTATCAGTTTCGAAAATGGACTTGCTGCAGCGGCAACTACATCCCTTCCCCCTATATTTGGTTATCACATTCTTAATCATTGTCACGATTCAGGCTCTCTATTGTTATTAACTATAAGCCACGAGGAGCTGTAGAGAGAGAAGCGAAGCTACACTAACAGCATAACACTTTGAGCTCTATTTATAGACTTCATTTTGAAGGGATAGTGGCAGTTTTTAACAGATATCACTGGCCCGTTCTTCATAAAGGGCACTGGCGCTTCCGAATATTTATGCACTGAGGAAGCGGAGTTTGTCACTCCGCTCCCAGTGTAAACCTAATGCCAGCTCAGGCTGGCATTATGAGCTGTGTGCAGAGAGTTTTCTATCACTCCTTGCAATAGGGCTCTAAACTCCTCCCACCAAATAATTTGATTGGTGCAGAACAGGGGTAAGTCACATAAGGAATCATGCTGATTCCTTCATGCGTTTCTTTTGCAAACTCCCTGAACCACCAATGTTTTTCCCACGTTGATCCACTGACGCACCAGTGAAAAGAGAAATAAGATTGAGCCTTTATATATATTAATTATATATATATATATATATATATACGTTAGTAATATTTTATTTTATGTTGAAAATTATTTCTATTAGTGAATATCTTCTACTAATTAACAAGTGTCTTACCTTAGAAAGAAAGCAGAGAGTTGGACAATTTTACCAAATATTTGAATAAGGAGTTCAGGTTTGGGCACCATTTTGGAACTAGAACAGGTTCAAAGAAAAGCGACAAAACTGATAAAGGGTTTGGAGCCATTGAGCTATGAGGAAAAGCTAGCCAGTTGAGGCATGTTTGCTTTAGAAAAGAGGCTTCCAAGAGAACATATGATTACTATACACAAATACATTAAGGGTCAATAAAGAGAACTTTCATGGTTACCTTTTACTGCAAGGACTGCACACAGGACACGTGGTCACCTACTAAGGTTAGATTAGAGGAGGTTTCACAACCAGCAAAGGAAGGGGTCTTTTACAGTAAGGGCAGTCGAGATATGGAATTCACTGCCAGGGAAGGTTGTGATGGCAAATTCAAAATTATATGTTTAAGAAAGGGTTAATCAAAGTTTGAGCGGAAAATGGATTCAGGATTAGGACGTTAATTAAAATGAGGGATAGTAGTGGATATAGGAAGAAACAGGACTGCTGTCTTGGGTCTTCGGTCAGGAGGCTTTTTCCATATTGAAACAGATTACAGGTTGTTTCATCTGGATTAATATCAATTTTAAGATAGGAATCACAGGTTGAATTTGATAGCCCGGTGTCTTTTTTCAACCTCATCATGTATGCTACTTCATTATGTTAAAATTGCATGGTGCTTGGTTACAGCACAATTTTTGCCATTTTCTAAATTAAGAGTTAAGCATATTACACGTTTTTTTCTCAACCCTTAGTCACTAAAAAAAGACTTGTCTGTTAAACACATGGACAAATAATCTCTTATTTGAAGTGTTGATCTTTTAAATAAATATTTTAACAATGCCATACACAATCATATGGTGTGTGACAGCTCAAAAGTAAACTCATAGCACCTTACTTAAACATAACAGATAAACATGACTAAAACATTTGGCAAGGAAAGCACCTTTAAAAGTGAAGCTGACAGAATGGAAAAATACAGACTCTGTGCCAGAAATACTTTTTTCTTCAGCAAGACAGAGATTCATTCTATCAAGTCTCACAAGAGTGATGCTTATGTGTCAAGGTAGGAAACATATGCAAGCCAGCTGGATTAATATTCTAAAATGGCAGCTAGTTTACAGTTGAGGGAGAGATGTTCTAAACATAAAGTTGTCAAGTTTGAAAACTAAGGTCAAATTAATACTTTTATAAAGGAGTTATGTCAAGTTGCTAAAAGAAAACTATGTCTAAATGCTTGGCAGCAGAATAGCAAGTTTGTTTCTCAACTACTTTGTCTCGATGAGAAGTTCCCTACAGGGTTAGCTGATATGTTTTATATTAACAGATGCCAACAGCCATGTGGTTGTTGTAGTATGTGTAAATCCATCGTGACTCCTGTTTCAACATTTTTTTTTCAATGCATAACTTGGGAATAAGCAAGTTTTGTGTAACCAGGGTATTTTAGACTAAAGGTGGAAAATATAAAATACATTTTGGGTATTAGAAAAATAATTGTACTAGCCAGGTGAAACATATTACAGAAATTAAATAATGCATAATTACTGATAATTAAAAAATGTATAGCATTAGGTACCAGTGATTTATATAATCAGCAGATTATATGAAAAAAACATTGAGACAATAATGCTCCTCTACAGCCAATAGTGGTTTTGGCTCTCCCTGAATCTGGTTTGAAATTAAAATGTGTAGAACACAACATTGCCGGGAATGTATCCTCAATAAGTAGTCACTGAATTATAATTGTTGGTAAAAATGTAGCATTATTCCTAATCTGTTATATTGTTAAAGGCAGCATATAGCATTAACTCTCTGATATGTTTGTACTTAGGTTTATCATGTCAGTGCTGGGTAAATTCTAATACAAAAAAAACACTAGAAAGGAAGTATACGGAAGTATATATTCTTTACACTAGAAAGGAAGTGTATAATAAGATATCTGTGTCTATTAGAAGTCTCTTAAAGAATGTAACTGAACACTTTACTCTTCATCACAATGCCAACTACAAATTACTAACAAAATAAGCTTTTGTTTTGTAACCACATATTCTGTTGAGAATATAAATGTTAGTCCAATATACAGGTGACCAATGTATATTAGCTGTGATACTTTATTGCTTAGCTTGAAAAGCATAAAAATCCATTGTTTGGTTTATCTAAGCTGGAACCTGTACTATATAAGAAGAGTTAATTTAATCTGGTGACACTGAATTATGCAACAAACATAGCAACTGCATTACTGAGATGAAGGTCAATCACCAGTTTCGGTAAGCAAGTTGGGAAGACAAGTTGTCCATATAAATATGTTTTTATAATAAAAAAAAATCATTCAAGCCTATAAATGCAGTTACTTATGTAAAAATGCAAATGCAAATACTTTTTTTTCATACACCAATTTGGATGCCAAAGAATAAGAACTCTCATATAGCAAGTTAGACTAAATGACCAGCTCAGAAATAATTGTGTGTAATTGGAAGGGGGTAGTATTGGTCAATGCAAATTTCATTGTGTAATTGGTTACTTTTCCCTCTATATTATATAATACTTATTTTTATTTATCTTCCAACTCTAGAAAAAACAAACTAATTTGCTTGTCTTGTTGGTCATCTTAAATAACTATTGGTTGTTGCACAACTAAATAAACTCTTGACTAGCAATGTTGTTCTGCTTATTAGATGTGTAATGTGTATTAACAATTGACATTTCCTTTCTACTAGAAATATTAAGTTCTGGTCTAATTTAAATAATTGCACCTACAATACCTGTAATAAATGGACTTGTACTGTTTTCACCATACTCATTTTACTGTAGTTATGTTGAGTAGATCATTTTGTGCTTACAACTTTGTGTTGTTGAACTTTTGCTTTCTGCCATCCCAGACTAACTGAGTATTGTTTGTGATATTTCATATATATTAAATCTGTGTTTGTTGATAAGTTTATTCAAATTTCTGATTTATTTATTTTTCATGGTGACTATGAACAAAAAATGTACTTTAGTTTTTATCTTTATTAAGAAAGGCTTCATGTAATGGCTTTCTCATTTAATAACATGGGGCTGGATCCAGACCTTGTTAAGTGCATGAACTTAGTTACTCCTGGGCTAAACCATGTTGATTTCAGGGGGAGTCAAGTTAATTGTATTCTTTGGATGCAGGTGTATATCTTTAAATTGCTTACTGCACACAGATACTGACCAGCATTACTATCACACTGTTGTTTAGACTTGGGATAGGAAACATCACCTCTCACCTCTAATACTGTTTGCAACAGATGAAATATGACTCCCCTCCATGGTTTAGCCCAGGAGTAACTAATTTCAAGCACTTACTTAAGTCTGGATCCAGCCCTGTGACAGCACTATCAAGGCGCTGATCCAAAGGGGTGTGTCCTGTACCGCCAAAGGGTGTGCCCTCTACCACCAAAAGGGGTGTGTCCTGTGAATAGCTCCACCCATGGGTGCAGTGGTTTAAGTTCTGACCAGGTTCCATAGACAAACTTTTGTTGGCCACCCCCCGCACATAATGACATCACATCCGACAGTTTATGTGAGGATTTCCTTAATGGCATTACATTAGAATCTACCGAGGAGGAAAGGGATCTAGCAGTCTTTATTTCCTGTGACTTACAGGTAGCCACGCAATGTAGCAAAGCAATGAGAATGGCAAGTCAGATGCTTGGTTGCATAGGGAGCGGAATTAGTAGCAGAAAGAGAGAAGTAGTGATGCCCCTTTATAAGTCATTGGTACGCCCTCACCTAGAATACTGTGTTCAGTTCTGGAGGCCATATCTCCAGAAAGACAAATACATTAGAGACTTTGCAAAGAAGAGCAACTAAAATGGTCCATGGCCTTTGTAACAAATCATACCAAGAAAGGCTAGAGGAACTAAACATGTATAGCTTGGAGCAGAGAAGGGAGAGGGGGACATGATTGCAGCTTTCACATATATCAAGGGTTGTGACCAGCTAGCGGAGGGGGCATTTTTCAAAAGAAAAGGTGTAATGGAACACGAGGGCATGAATAAAACTGGAGGGTGGTAGATTCAAAGGAAATGTGCGGAAAAATTACTTCACTAAGAGGGTGATAGATAAATGGAATATTCTCCCATCTGAGGTCGTTGAGGCTAATACAGTAGAACAATTTAAACATGCTTGGGATAAATATAAGGGTATCCTAAATTGTAACCCAAATTGAGAGTAAATAGGGTCTAGGGTCAGTATAGTTTTCAATAAACAAATGGGCAGACTAGATAGGCCATGTGGCTCTTATCTGCCGTCACTTTCTATGTTTCTATGTTACTATATTGACTTGCTAATGAACAACTCTCAGCAGCAAATATTAGCAGTATTATACCTGCTGTTGCAAAGCCAAGGTAAGTATGGGCATGCCCCTATCAGCTCCAGCTGGGATGGTAGATTCGGCTGCTGTCCCCCCATGATGGCAACCCTGTTTATATATGGCATAATATTTTACATAAGCACCACAAATAAGCTTATAAACACTGTAATCATCAGAAAATCCCAGATTTAAAATGTTAAGAGAAGTCTTTAAGTTTTCTAGAGAAAGTAAGACATTTTTCTTATTTCTATTATAGCTTAAGTGTGACTTTTTGGACAGAAAAAATCTATTAGTCTGTCCTTCTGTTCTCTAACTGTGTTTCTCTTAATGTCTAAAACATTAAACCTTACACTTCTCCATTAGTTGTAGCTTATACATCTCTCTCAGTATAGCTGTATGCTCTGCAACAAATTCAGTTTTTTACTGTACATAATTTAACATTAATAATATTAGGTTGTTGATCTTTTACAATGACTTAAAATGTGATAAAATGCTCCTGACTTATTGCCGCGGATAGCGGACATAAAATACCTATCTAGAAGGATCTCTGACCACTCCCCTTTGTTGATTTCTTTTCACACACTTCATAAGCCGGGTATCCGTTTTTGGAATCTCAATCTTTTTTAGCTTTCTTTGATGGAACCCGAGGAGGAAATCAGGGAAGTTACTTTATCGGGTGAGTTACTTTAAAGACATTCAAAGCGTACATGAGAGGGACATTCATTAAAAAACGCAGTAGACAACGCGAGAAGGAGCTGGAAAGACGTTGTGAGGACTTGGAGATCCTCTATCTTTCATCCCACTCAGTTTCGGACAGAGTAAGCGGGCTTAGAGCCCAAACTGACTGGAAACAGTGCCTTATTGAGAAAACCAAATATAAATTACTCTTTCTCAAGCATAACCAATATCTTCACTCAGACGCATGTGGCAGTTATTTAGCAAAGCTAACTAGAGGCGAGATGGAGACTAGGGCTATCCCAGCAATGGGTCCAGATAATGTGGTTTATTATGAGGGGTCCAAAGTAGCCTCGGTATTCCTGGATTTTTATACTCAATTGTATAAATCCCAAGTGCGGTACTCTTTACCTCAACTCTCTTCCTATCTCGATAGGATACACTTGCCTCAGCTGGATTCGGAGGCCAGATTTCTCCTCAATGCTCCTATCGGTGAACTAGAGATTGAAGCGGCCCTATCTGCCATACCTAACCACAAGGCTCCGGGAGCCGATGGCATTCCGGGAGAAGTTTATAAGCATTTCCGTGAATTTTTTACTTCTAGACTCCTTGAGTTGTTCACTTTGATACAGCAGGAGAATTGTCTCCTGGATTCCATGTTAGAAGCTTTAATTGTCTTAATTGTAAAGCCAGGTAAAGACCCTCTCCATCCCGAATCATACCGGCCTATATCTTTACTTGCTACCGATGTTAAAATTCTAGCCAAAATTTTCACTAATAGATTAAATGTAGCTATAACGCATGTGATACATCCTGACCAAATGGGCTTTATGCCTGGCCGGACCACATTTACGAATCTCAGGTGCCTTTTTATGCGCCTGCAGCTAACGGGGAGAGAGGATGAGAGGGCTGTGGTCGCGTCTTTAGATGCGGCCAAGGCCTTTGATTCCATTGAATGGGTTTATTTGTGGGAGGTCCTGCGTAGGTTTAATGTGGGTGACACTTTTCTTAATTGGATCCAAATCTTATACTCTGCCCCCACTGCACGAATCTGCGTAAGCGATCATACCAGAGATCCATTTCCCCTGGAGAGAGGAACGAGGCTCGGTTTGCCATGGCTATAGAGCCATTGGCCTGTATGATTCATGCAGCGGAGGATGTCCGCAGGCTTTCTACCGGAGGGACGCTGGATAAAATCGCCCTCTACGCGGACGATATGCTCCTATTTTTAGCACATGCTGATAGGTCTCTGACTAATCTACTGGAAGTAGTGGAGGAGTTTGGGAATTTTGTGGGATTCCGAATCAATTGGAATAAGTCCAACCTATTTCCAATGAATGGGGTGCTCCCGGCAGCTGAGAGCACGTGTCATCAGCTAGTCTGGACCACAACGTTTAAATACCTGTTTATCTGGATCTCTGCTGATCACTTGGAATATATCAAATTTAATATAGACCCTATTATAGCGTATGTAAAGAATAAAAGTAAACTGTGGGAAAAACTTCCTAATACCATGTCTGGCAGGGTAAACTTGGTCAAGATGATCATACAACCCAAATTTCTTTATCCCTTACAACATGCTCCCCTATACCATTCCAATCGATTATTCCAAAAAATCCATAGCTTCATCTCATCACTGATATGGGCAGGTGGTGGAGCTCGTGTGTGCATGAGCATTTTCCAGAGACATAAAGAGGAAGCAGGACTGACCCTTCCGAATCTTAGGTGGTACTATTTGGCCGCCCAGCTGACTCAGGTACTGGATTGGGTGAAGGAGTGCCTAGACCCTACTACTTTCTAAACTACTGGGGTAATCCGGATTGGTCCCCAATACAGAATTTGTTAGCAACTTCTAGTTATAGAGGTACAGCTCCTCTCTTGCGACAAATCAGAATGTTCTTGAGGGTGGCACATGGAATCTTAAACGGGGAGGTATTGGATCCTGACTTGCCATTGTGGGGTAACCGACAATTTCCTGAACTAATTGCTTTGGAGGGAAAAAGCATGTGGTGTGCTCATGGCATTATGACATTGGGGAATCTTTATGCTAATATCCAGTCCAGAACTACGCTTCCCCGCGATTTTACGCGTGGCGGAGACATAAATTCGCAGATTTGAACGCACTGTGCATGTGCACCATAGAAAATACGCACATTCACGTAGCGTAAAACGTATGGGCGCGAATTTACGTGTGGCGGATACGTAAATTCGCAGAATTATACGCACTGCGCATGCGCCCCGCAGAAAATACGCACTTTCGCGTAGCGTATTTTCGAACGTAAGGGTCATGCACGTATATGGCACGTAAAAACTTACGTGTGGGCGTGCCTATGTTACGTTCGTCAACAATACGTGCGTTTTACGTGAAGTAGGCGGGGGGTGGTATTTAAAGTGTAAAATATGGGCGTTCTAAGCTGCGTACGTTCACGTAGTCAGTATGTCAGTTAGCGGACGTACTCTGTTACGTTTGAAAAAGTTAAGGTAGGGTTTGGGCAGCGTATCTTGACAAAATACGTCCGTGCCAGGGGTGTGCCGAGGGGAGTGTAACGAATTTACGCACACGAAAATACGCTCCACGAATAAACGTACGGCACACGTAGTTCTGGATCTACCCCAATGGCAGTGTTGCTGTGACATTTCCTTTCCTTTGTTTCTGGTAAAGGGAATTACTCCCTCACCCCCCTGGCCTTTCATGCATCTGTTTGCTTTTACAGACATGGCACACTAGCAAATGCTCCCTGGCACAATACAGAGGGACAGGTTGGGGTGCGCCATAGCATTCACTTGCTGTGGGTACCATTAATTCATTCTTCACCTCTGAGTGACAACGGACTTCTTTATCCGGTCCTCAGTCTGTATGAGTGAAGAAGGTAAAAAAAAGAAAGAAGAGCAGGAAAGGAGATAGAGACAGGATAAGTCAGGATTTAGACAAATACAGAGGACACCATACTGTGTTATGGAAGACCCCATCCTCTACAAATTTACTATAGTCAAAGTCAGACTGGTGGGACCATGATTACGTGTTGGCTTTTAATTATAGGTGACGACATGACTTACAAGGTAAGCCGAGCAATGCAAGGACCTCAGGGTCTAAGTCTTTCTCACCTACATATTCCAATCAAACCATCAGACTAAAGACAGGGGAACCGAGACTCTGAACTGTGCTAAATAACCAACAATAGAAAAGGTCAACACTAAAAACATTTCATCACACAAGTTTCCTCATATTCCAGTATTCAATGTAACAATATTGGTTCACAACAGGATGCGGTTGCCAGTCCGACCAGACAAATTCCACCAATGTTACAGCCGCCAACTGAATGGTGGTTGTATCATTGTCAAAAACCTTGGCAAACAGAACATTGCTATTGGCAACAGGTACTTACTTTGACCCGTTCCCAATAGCTACAGGCTGTGGCGGCTGCAGCATGATAAGGCTGGTTAGGGTTAGGGTTTAAGGGAATAGTTAGGGTTAGGCTGCAGGACATGAAGGGTTAGGCTGCGGGACATGAATGGTTAGGATTAGGCTTCAGGACATAGAGGGTTAGGGTTAGGGCTCAAGAAGTGGAAGGTTAAGGTTAGGGCTGAAAGGGAAGGTTAGGGTTAGGATGTGGGAAACAGAGAGTTAAGGTTAGGAGAGGCTTAAGGTTAGGGTTAGGTGAAACAAACTGTTAGCACAGGAGTCACACCTCTGCTGCTTTCTAAAATGGAGATTGCCGTCATTCGTCGGCAGTCACCATTCAGCTGCTGTCCAATGATCTGTCACAAAACAGACCATCGTCCCACAAATACCAACAAAAGCATGAAAAACTATAGCAAAAAAGAAAAACAGATTTACAAGCTTATGTTCTGTGATCTAAAACCTATGATTTATTGGATAATTCAGTCAGTCACTCCTAAAATGTTAATGATCCTTATTTATATTTATCTTCTTTCAAGCAATATGTTCTTTTATCAGTTTAAAATAGCTCTATCAGCCAAGGTATATTCGTGTACTAGCAAAACATACAAACAATAAAACGATACAAATCAAATAAATTAAAATGCAGAATAACTATATTAAAATTAAAACCTCGAATAACCCTCTAGGAGAAACTCTTTATGAGGTTCATTCTCCTGAAAAATAACTCCAGAAGTTTAAATGTATTTAAGCGCTGGGTTAAGAGTTAATGCAAGTCAGGCTTGAAAAGATTGATTTAAACTTTGATATTTCTTAATGGACTTTGTGTCACTTCATTTTAATCTCAACGCTGTGCTTTCCATTAGGCATGTTCAGTCATTTCTGCTGTACCCCTTGGCAGGAAATGTATTGGTAAATCGTTTGTGACGTGAGATAAAGTCGCTCAGATTTCTGCAAATTTTGATATAAATCCCAGTCTGTGCGGACGGGATGGTAAATGAATGATTATTGGCTCTAGACGGCTTGCAGTGTCAGATTAGTGTCTAGCTGTTAGCTGACACCGGGATTGCAGTCAGTCAGCAGATCTCCTTCCAGGAAAGAGGAGAATTACTAGGAAGAAATATGCTGTTTGTCTGTTTCAGATGAATGGATTGTCCACATGCAGCACTTGTAGTGTGCCAGGCATGCGGCCTTTCTGTTGGGTGTGATTTTGCCATTCCGATAATCTGAATGCCAACAGTTAATATTCCGGCACTAAACTTCTGACAGTGTTCACTGATTTTTCTATGAGGGACGACACCTGTCTGATAGAATATTGTGATGCCGACATGTACTAAACCTAAACCTAACCCTAATTCCTAAACCTAACCTAAGCCTAATTTCTAACCCTATTTCCAACCCTAATTCCTTACCTTAGTTCTAACCCTAAACCTAATTCCTGGCCCTAACTCTATCCACATCCTTTTAACACAGAAAATGACTAATTAGCTGTTTAAATCAGTGTGAAACATCACCGACACTGAGACAATTAAGAAGGAATTTTCACGATTGTTTAAGGGAGCCCAGACTACGCACTACGGGTGAACACTGATAGTGAAACGGCAGGAGACAACATCGGCAAGAGCGCCATTCATACAAATACTTTTCCCCATACTGGGCTGATGCTCTTAGGTGCGTATTATGGCGTACGGAGCCACTGTGGATGCGTAGTCATATAGACTATGCAATTTGCTTAGGGAGTTCCGTCCAGATATTAACTACATGCAGTCTGTAAAGATCGCACGTAGTGTTTAAGTTAAGAGGGGGCGTGCGGGGGTACTTATGGGTAGTGAAGGTTGCCCTATGGCACTAGTAAGTGCCGTTAGCCACTTAAAAACGAGGAGGAGGGGCAAGCAGGGATTTAGGTGCGGAATCATTTGTATCTGCACCTACGGATCATACACTTATGTGTGAATTCGGCTCACATGTGGCCACATGTAAAGATCTCACTCCGGAAAGCTCTCCATGTTCCATGTAATAAGACCAACAAATGTAAACAAAAGGTGTTGTGACAGAAACGCTTTACCAGACTTGTAGACACTCGTGACCAGGGAGTCTTAAGCAAGGTAAAATCATTTTTTATTAACTGTTTGGTATTTACTACTTTAAGTTGACAAACACCTTAGTTATCTTTTATTTCATTTGCTTGTAAATTGCATATTGTATAGTTTGCTTTGTGTTTCTTGCATTCTCAGTAGAGAAGCATTTACTGTACAGCACGTATCAATTGTGTGTTAAACATTAATCTTCATTGATTTTAGTTTGGTGTTATCAGAGGCCAACACAAAGTGGGGTTTCCATATTATTCCCAATAATAATAAGAAATCTTAGAAAATAAATACATGCAGTATGTACAAACACAAACACACATTGTATCATATTGTTAGAGTATGCCACACAACAGTAACTTAAATTCACTATATGGTACTATCTCCACCCTTCCATATAGCACAGTACTCTCCCTGCCCCCACTCCTTCCCCCACATCAACTCCACATATGGCTGTGTCTTTCCTGAAGCTGAAGACTGTTGATAAAGGAATGAAACATTACATTTAAAATTAATATTATTATAAACTTTTTATTGCACTACATTTTGGAGACTGTAAGGGGGGTCTCCTAGGTAAGTTTGGCTCTCAATTTATAAACATATATTTGGGACCCAACATTGGGACTCTCATTGTTAGAGTTAGGACCACCATATACAGAAAGGCCTTGACGGTGGTTGGTGGCTTATCTCATATTTGTACAAATATGTGTAACGAACATTTCTGTGTTTTATTTTACAGATAGACCAGTATAGTCTGTTACTGGTTTATGGCAGTGTGCTGGGGCTATTTTTTCCTTTTGTTTCTGTGTCTAACAGATTAATCCCCTGCCTTTCATGCACCTGTTTAACATATACCTATAAATTGATTGAGCAACTTCCATTCTGTTTTTATTGCACTACATATACTGTGAAATATTTAGGATATTACAGATTTAAAGCCAGAGCCACACCCACGCATGCATTACATGCATGTGTTGGTCTGCAAGTATGTTTGCGTACATTTACATGTCCAGATTCCTACCTTAAATATTACGACTAGGTCTGCAGACTTAAGGCTCCACCACCATGACCCCTAATTGACATGTCTATTTATATAGCAGCGTATACCAGCGTAAATGAGTAGTCAGCCCCATTTGTGTAGCACCAGGCATACATAACATAGTTACGCACGCCAGCCGGTATGCAAGGATGTGCACATGCAACCTGACAGGGGAATTATGCACTCTGCGTCTGTAAATTCCCTGTTGTACCTAAGTATTAGAATCTGGTATCTTGTATCAACCATGATGATCACAGACATGTCTTCTATATAGTCAAGATAAAGTCCTTCTTTTACTGAAGGTCATTGATAGCACAGACATGAAGGAAGACTGCTTTGTGACTGCTGTGTGACATAGGTGAAAATGATACAAGCAGTATGGAAGGATACTCTTACCCCACACTGATGTACATAGCTCAGCTGAGCCATTTATCAGTGTCTCTGATAATGTGGGTATATGGTCAAGGTGAACTCTGCACACACTGAGACAGAGCAGGCTGTCAATTTTTCGGATTAGCAACTGTCCTCTGCAGTGGTTGGAGTGGGATCAAGAAACATGAAGGAAATAGAAGAGGGAGCAGACTAAAAAAGGACAGGACACTGTATGGTGGCCACTAGTGGCCAAATTATGAAATACACTTTTGCAAAAAAGCATAATTCTCTATGAGGAATATTGCTAAACTGTTTAAGGGGTGGAGGAGCATTTCCAGGTACCCCCTGGATGGACCCCTGGTTATATTTGTAGAATTAATTTTTCCAGTATTGTTGTCTACTTTTCTCTCTCCCCTTTAATTCTCCTTCATAGCCTAAAGCAAATATGCTTCCTTCAAGACTGGCAATTAACAAACTTCAAGGATAAGAGGCCCTTACTCAAAGGCTTACAATCTTAGTTTTGTGTTTTAAAAGGCCAGAAAGTGCCTATTGCTAATAGTTATTCATTAAGGAAATGAATTGTAAAGAACTAACCTTAAACGCCTTTAGGCTGTTAATAGTGATGACTTCCCTTCTCCATTTATTTTTATCGTCTGATTTTTGCATCCAAATGTCATTAACCTCATCTTTAGTCTGTGTTTGAAGTCCCACAGTGAGCACAGAACTTACATTAGCAAAATAGTAATAAAAGCGCAGCTATAAAGGACAAAGAAGTGATGAAAAAAAATATATTAAAAAACAACAATCAGGAAAAAAAAAACATGTAAAACTAAACTATCACAATGAAACTTACCTGGCATGGAATATTTTCCTCAGTTGGAAGGAAATGTATACTTCTTATAATTGCTGGAGTGCTATGTGCATTGTCTGCTATGAATTCCAGAAAATGAGCTGTTTTAATTAGAAACACAAATACAGTTTCAGATAATGTTTTACTTTGTTTATGACTTTAATTATCCTTTTATATGTAATATGATTATTACAAAATTTCATAAACTCTTTTTTAAGTCAGATAAAAATACATTTTTGTTTTGTATTTCAAGAAAATTTTAGAAAGTTAATGTTGTATAACAATTGTTACATATTGATTATTCATACACACATATAACATACATACAACCGAATATAATATATATATTTTTTAATTTAATTTCATAAGTTACTTTCCATTTCATTAATAAATTTATGAACAACTCACCAACATTAAGCACATGTTAGATTACCTCCTTAAGTTCACAGGATTCGCAGGTTTTATTTTAAGTTCTCAGGAATTTATTTACAAGCTCTTTTTGGGGTCCACCAGCGGTAAAATTGTTCATCAGCCTAGTTGGACAGCACATCAGGTAGTATGACAGCCTCACGGTGCTGGTGTCATGTGTTTAGTTGTACCAGGTGTTGTTTGCAGGTGCTACATTAACTCTACACAGACCCTAACAATGTAAAAATGACCTTCATAACTCCTAGTTGAATTTAGTTATTATAATAAGT
>WWET01000123.1:697798-712654 GCA_011038615.1 Limnodynastes dumerilii | reverse complement strand
CCACACCACACACGGCATGATTTTTCCAATGATAACAGATAATCATTTAAGATTCCCATAAGATGCGATAATCGCGGGTGAGCGCTTTTTAAACGTTTTATCGCAGGTTTCCAAACTGCACACCACACGGCATGATTTTTCCAATGATAACAGATAATCATTTAAGATTCCCATAAGATGCGATAATCGCGGGTGAGCGCTTTCGTTTTATCGTCTGCAGCCTGTCAGCGTGTGGGGTTCTGCTGCGCTGTGTCTTCCTATGGAAATCTTAAATGTTATCGAAAATGCCCACACACGGCATGATTTTTCCAATGATAACAGATCATCATTTAAGATTCCCATAAGATGCGATAATCGCGGGTGAGCGCTTTTTAAACGTTTTATCGCAGGTTTCCAAATAAATCTGCACCACACACTTGAGCGTTTTTTTGCCCAATCCACCATAATTGTGCGTTTGGGCCGATAATCGCTCTAGTGTGTGGCCAGCTTTAGGACAGCGAGCTTCCCAAGTGTCCCGCGTTACACAGTTGGGAAAGACACGGACTAGCAAAAGGTGCTTCATTTTACCAAATATGAGGCTGGATCAGAGGCGGACCTAGTGAATTGTGGACCCAGGTGCAAAAAATATGCTTTGGCCCTGATGATATAACAGGTAAACTGGTGGGTAGCTCCGGCGATGCAGTGATGACGGCTGTGGGCCCTTGTATCAGCATGGTCTCCGATGCTGTTGCACCAATGGTAGTTCTGCCCCTGGGCTGAATCCTAAATTACACTAAGCGGGCATTTTCTTATCGCTAGGATCCGAAAAAGCCCTCTTGTGATACTGGTGCACATGTGCGATACCCATTACCCATGACAGAATTCTATATTAAGAGTATAAGAGTATCCAGATCCATTCTGGTAGGGAATACGGAACAGAGCTGGTAGTGGATGAGCTACCATATTGTGGGCAGGGGGTGGATGCAGATTGTATAGTAAAGGTTGGCTTCAGACCTTATGTACAATCCACATCTCCACACCGTCGCTATTTTATGTGGAGTCGTTGTGGAAATGTTGAGGAAGGGTTCAGGAAGTGTAACTACCGTACGAGCCGTCTCCCCTTGTATGGATGAGGTGCCGGTCTGGTTGGCCCTATTTCAAGCATAACACAGTTGCCAGTTGAATGGCGGCTGTATTATCGTATGAAACTATCTGGATATAGAAAATGGCTATTGGAAACAGGAACCTGTCCCCGATATCAGTAGCTACAGGCTGCCCAGTTGCAGTGGTTATCAGGTTAGTGTTAGGCTGTTAGACTTTAACGGAAAGGTTAGGGTTAGGCTGTTAGACCTTAATAGAAAGGTTTAGGCTGTTAGACCTTAATAGAAAGGATAGGGTTAGGCTGTTAGACCTTAATAGAAAGGTTAGGGTTAGGCTGTTACGTCTGGATTCACAGTTACGTAGTTTTCACCTTATGTACATTGTTTTAAGAATTGAGTCCAAAGACCGCAGAAACGGTACGTAGATAGCGTAAATAAGCTACAGCGCATGCGTAGTTGCTCAATTCTTAAAACAACGTACGTCGTGAATCCGGACCTTAGACCTTAATGGAAAGGTTAGGGTTGGGAATAATCACCCAACGCAAGGAATAAACACATCTCTGGCTCTCCATACCAAGCAATATATAATACTACGGGCTAGATTTACTAAACCTTAGAACAGGAAAAGTGGAGATTTCGCCCATTGCAACCATTGCAACCAATCAGATTCTAGCTCTCTTATTCCTATTACATACTAGAGAATGTCAGCTGAGTCTTGCCCTATGTGTCAGCCCATGTGTATCCTTTCATTGTTTTCTCTGTGACAGTTACTAGGCCCTTTATACTGTATACCAGACATAGGTAACCTGCAACACACAAGGTATGAAGCTACGCATCCCATCAAGCCTTGCCACTGCTCAGCTATGTCTGTGCCTGCTATATACTGTATTTATTTGCAAGGATGATGAACCTCTGAGGAGATTATCTTTGAGCAGCCCTCTCCTTTGATTTTGCATTTGTTAAGTGTGCCCTGGAGATATGGAAATACACAGGGCCTGGAACAATAAGATGTATTCTCTGATACGTCACAGAAATGTCAAGTTTAGCATTTTGATAAACCTTTGCAGATCTTATTCATATAGATATGTGATTATAGAGAAGTCGGTTTCATGTTCTGAGTTCTGACAGATACAGATACAATTTTACATTTTCACAGTGCATATATTTTGAATGAGGATAGAAAAGGCAAATTGAAATGTAACATAGGATTCCAAATAACACAACCAATATAGAGAAACAATAGCATAATGTTACTGTATGTCACCAGTAGCTATAAATACTGAGGTATGATCTCATACAGCTAACTCAGTTGCAGTCCCCGCTACGATGGGCTGCTTTTAGAAATAGAGGCAGTTGAAAGTTCCCTTTCGGCTGTCTGTATTTGGAATAGGCGGCCTTTTTAGAATTTTTTTTTTATGAATGGGTGAATGGGTCGATCGGCATACTCACCCGTTCATTTTCACAGGACCAGCTGACAGCTCCAGAGAGGTGAGTAACCTCTCCGGGGACTTTTAGTGTTGGGGGGGGTTAGGGTTCAGCTCTTAGGAAGGGAGGGTTAGGGCCATAGGGCCTGATCCAGAGCTACGACCGCATAGGGTTAGGCTATAGAGGAGGGAGTATTAGGATCAGGATAAGGAGAATGGAGGGTTAGGGCCAGGCTGCAGGGAAGGGGGATTTGGGTAATAGAATGGGAGGATTAGGGTTAGAATTAGGAGTTAGTTTTTAGGCTTACCTTTTGGAGCACTGAACACGGTGCGGCAGGGATCAATTGCTATGCCTCATCGAGGCATAAGCAATCGATATCTCAACCAGTTGGCTGGGAGAGAACAACCCTATCAAAATTGAGCTGTTCTTAGCAGGAACCCACACCCTCCTCCCTCCTGTTATCATCCCCATACCTTGTCCTCATTAATTCCCACTTTTTCTCTCTACTGTTTAGCTCTCTGCTTATTCATCTGCTCCTACACACATATCCATCTTTATTCTCCATACATATTGTTCTGCTATTTTTGTACTGTATTTTATTTTTGCATTGTCCCTTTATTGTATTCCTTATTCTATGATTTTATACCTTGTATTAATTATTGTATTGTATATGTAACTACTGGCTGTCCTATTGCCTCTGTACGGCGCTGCGGATACCGTGTAGCACCTTATAAATAAATGATAATTATATCTCTCTCTCTACATATACTATTTTACGCTATCTATGTAGCGTTTCATTATGTAGATTGCGCACATGTGGTCTTTAAAGACCGTATGTATGCAATCTACGTTACGATAGTGTAAAATAGTTACTACGCATGAGTAGTAGCTAGACTCCAGTGCTCTCCCATGCACTCCAGTGCTCTCCCATGCTCTCCAGTGTTCTCCCGTGCTCTCCAGTGTTTTCCAGTGCTCTCCCGTGCTCTCCAGTGCTCTCCCATGCTCTCCAGTGACCTCTAGTGCTCTCCCATGCTCTCCAGTGCTCTCCAGTGATCTCCAGTGCTCTCCACTGCTCTCCCGTGCTCTCCAGTGCTCTCCCATGCTCTCCCGTGCTCTCCAGTGCTCTCCAGTGATCTCCAGTGCTCTCCAGTGATCTCCAGTGATCTCCTATGCTCTCCAGTGCTCTCCCGTGCTCTCCAGTAATCTCCAGTGCTCTCCCATGCTCTCCAGTGCTCTCCCATGCTCTCCAGTGATCTCCTGTGCTCTCCCATGCTCTCCAGTGCTCTCCAGTAATCTCCTAACAACTAAGTAACAGTTGTGTTTGACATGAGTTTTTAATAGCATTTATATTGACTGCTAATAATATAGCATTGGGTTCATGGACCAACGCAATTTCCTTGAATACAACACAAGTAATAAAGTAAAAACCATTTACAAATAATGGAGTAGATCCAGAACTACGTTTGCCGTACATTTATATGCGGAGCGTATTTTCGTGCACGTAAATTCGTTACACTCCCCTCGGCACATCCCTTGAATGTGCGTATTTTGTCAAGATACGCTTTCCAAACCCTACCTTAACTTTTTCCAACGTAACCGCAGTCATACGCACACGTACGTATGGGCTGAACGAATATACGCAGCTAAGCACGCCCATACTGTACACTTTAAATACAACCCCCCGCCTACTTCACGTAATTCACACGTAATATGGAGTAACGTAAAATTGGCACGCCCACACGTTAATATTTTCGTGTCACATACGTGAATGGCCCATATGTTCACAATTACGCTACATTAATGTGCGTATTTTCTATGGTGCGCATGCGCAGTGCGTACAAAACAGCGATTTTACGCCTCTGCCACACGTAAATTCGCTCCGAGGCGTAGTTCTGAATCAGGCCCAATGGTTACAGTCACTTCCATTACCGAACAAACAAATTCATCACAAGAATTAATATTAGACTATATTATTGCTTAACTTGATTTACTTAATTTAATTTGCACTTTTTTTACAGTATGTTGACCGTTGTTTTTCCAAATGGTAAAATTATGTCATCTGTCCCAGCAAAGGCTGAGTTACTCCTGGGCTAAACCATTTTGATTTCAGGGGGAGTCAAGTTAATTGTATTCTTTGCATGCAGGGATATATCTTTGAATTGCTTACTGCACACAGATACTGACCAGCTTTACTATTACACTGCTATTTAGACTTGAGATAGGAAACATCACCTCTCGACTCTAATACTGCTTGCAACAGATGAAATAGGACTCCCCTGCAATCAACATGGTTTAGGCCAGGAGTAACTCATTTCAACCACTTACTTAAGTCTGGATCCAGCCCTTAAACCTTGCTGAGAACTTGTAGGGGACGCAGGAGGCGCCCTGTAATTATGTATAAATAAAAGTCATACAGACTCATCAGTGATCTGCTGCCCAATGTATGTGTAGGTATGACATTAAGTCATGGAGACCTGTCTGTGTGCCCCCTTCCCCTTCTCTTCCTAGCTCCTAAGACATTCACTGAAGCGTGATGCTGATAATTGGTCAGGGAGTGTCAACATAAAACAATGTCTCACCTCCCCCCTTCCCACATGAATTTGTTCTCACACCCCTGCAGGGACACAGGAAGACTAGACCTTCTCTGTATTATGCTCTTGATACTTAAATATACCATTACTAGATATTAGATGTATGAATGATTTCCCCTTCTGTTAAAATAAGGTTAAACGCATATAGAATTTTGTCCCAATTCCTTAATATGTACCATGTACACATCTTAAACTGATCCCATACGTCACAATACTGGGGCAGGACCAAAAACTTTACAGTGAAGAACTGATTTGTTGGAACGTGAATCAAGCTGTTGTTAAACTCTCCCACCCGATAATCGATTGCTTAGTCTGCCAGGAAATCCAACCAACCACAGCTGTGCCAATCCTATTAGTACAGAAATGACCCAAATAATTGGGTGGTGGCCACTATGTGATGACCCCAGCTATAGGAGCATAATGTCAGGACTCATGTACAGTACATTGTGTAGCATGGAACCCATTTTGCAGTTAACACTTGCTCAAGTGAATGAATGCCTAAATTGGCATGGATGAGTGTAAACGCCTGGCTGCTAGGGTTGCCACAATTTATTGTTATTGGGTTTAGGGTTGATAGGTAGTTTAAGGGTTAACAAAGTTAAGGGGTGATCCTGGGGGGTGGGCCTAGAGTGGGGTGTATTGTCATTCCCTTCAGAAAATGTCTTCCCTCCCTCTCTTCCCTTTATATTTGCGTAATTGTACTAACGTGTTTATTTTACAGTTGGGGTATAGCTTGGCGGTAGCAGTGGGGGTTTCTTTCAGCAATATATGGCGCTAGGTTAGGGCATAAGGTATGGTACAGGGGAGACACACCCCTTCGAGCTGAAGCAGAAAGCTACGCCGGCTGGCTGGTTCCCGGGGTCTCCTCGGTTCCCCCGGGGTGTGCCATTATGACAGGGGTTGCACTCTTATGTTGACCATCACCTCCAGAGCGCCCAGGACGGGGGTTCCTGTCCTCCATTTGTTTGCGTTTTTCCCACATGCTGACTCCCCACCTGCCAATTACTCAATTAATAAATCTATGCCCCCTTTGAAATCCATATGGTGGTCCGTGTCTTTATTTCTTGTATGTAGGTTGTGTTTGCCATAGTCAGCCGTTGGTAGTTTACTGCTTGTCATACTTTCAAAATCCCTTTTTGACTTTTTTTAACCATGGTTCTTTCTAAATGTAATCTATTAATTAATTATAATCATGTAATCTAATTATCTAAAGTGTTCAGTATCTGTGTGCAATAAGCAAAAATAAAGTATTCTCCCTGCTTGCAGAGAATAACATTCATTTAACCCCCCATGAAAATAATGAAATAGTTTTGCCCAAACTCTGGATCTGGTCCATTGTGAATATTGTTAAGTCAATTGCAAAGTAGGGTCATTTTGCCCACAGCAAGAATTATTGACCCCATGCAATCTCTCTTTGCAGCATTTAATTATCTGTATAAACTAAGGCAAGGTGAGAGGCGGTTTCAACATTCCAGTGTAATTTATAACATTTGGACTTCTGGGAACCAAGTATTGTGATTTCCAATCAGATGTTTATGCTCTGAGTTCATGTTTGAACAATAAGTTGTATATATAACATGTTACGGTGGGCATTGATTTAAATAAAATGAAACTGTTTTTGAAGTAGACATATAAATTAATGTTTTATTCTGAATGATTAAAGGAGGAAAATCTGTGAAGACACAAAGCCCCGTTGGCCAGGTACTGTAAGCAAGGCAGAAGGGCACCAGCGCTGGGAAAATATGTTCAATTACTTAATAAATGCATATATACGCATGCACATTAACAAGGTTTCAGCAGGGGGCGCTGGAGACACTACTGGGAGACTATAGTCAAGCAGCAAAGGTTTTGGTTTTTCTGCACACAGTCCCGGTAACACAATCTATTCAATACAATTGGTCCCCTGCTACTATGATATACAGTGACAATGCTGTTATATGAGGACTATATTTTATTTCCTCCAGTCACAGGAATGTTGATCTGAATCAGCATTTGTTTTTGCCCATATCATGCCACCCTTCTGTACCTGGTTACACCCCTTGATTTATTTGGGAATTGTTATCCTATCCCGCCTCTGCTCAAAGTTATACATGTTTAGTTCCTCTAGCCTCTCTTGGTATGTTTTCTGACACAGGCAATGGACCATTTTAGTTTCTCTCCTTTTCACAGTCTCTAATGTATTTATGTCTTTCAGAACTGAACACAGTATTCCAAGTGAAGCTGTACAATTGACCTATAAAGTGACATTACTACTTCTCTCTATCTGCTACTTATTCCTCTCCCTATGCAACCAAGCATTTCACTTGACTTTTTTAATTGCTTTGTTGCATTGCTTGTCTACCTATACACAAAATTGCAACTCCTAGATCCCTTTCCTCCTTAGTAGTTTCTAAAGTAGTGCTGTTTGTTGATGTATTGAACTTTTGGGTTTTAATAAACCACCAGAATTCCTGTGGTCCATACACAGCACAATTTACAACTAACTAACTAACTAACTAACTAACACTAAATCAACCTGAATGCAGTGTTACTATTACTATGCTGTACATTACACAATACACATTGAACAACAAGCCTTCAGTTCTTGCACATTTCTATTAATCTTAACAATTTTCATAGGCACCAAAGCTAAGGTAGGTCTAGATTCTTATTGTTGAGTGAAAAATGAGTTAGTCAACCTTTAGATTTATCCTCTCTGTATATATAAATGCATTAGCATAACCATTTCAGAGAAGGTGCTGCTATAGGAAACTTAAATAGACACCAAAGAACATTGATTCCATTATATTTGAATTGAAAGATGTTCTTTTATTTCAAAAACGTCCTCATCCAAGAAATCTACATTTCAAAGTTCTACGACTTTATTAATTTACATCAATGGGCTTTTTTTAAAGGTATTTGTCTTGTTATTTTACTGGAAATTAGTTTCAGAAGTTTGGCCTCCCAGGGCTAACAGACCACATTGGGAACCATAAGTTCTTTAGACCTGTCACATCTTAAGTGTATTAAGATATCTTTTTCATAATGAGGCTCCGTATAATAACTGTTTGACCTCTGATACCTATTTCAATATTTTTTTTTCCTCCTTCAAAATAGATGGTAGAAAAAGTTTGAAGTCCTAAATGGCTGACTTTCAGATGGGCAATGTATCATGGTGAGGTTCATTCTTCATTCAGGACTTAGTCATTAATGGGAAACTATTCATTTAAACTGTAATCTAGTGTGATATTATGCAATCTTATTTTCTACATGACTTTGCCACATAGTTTTTCAACCTTTATGCTGCATTATTCATTGGAATGTGATTTCATTAAGACCGTATGACGCAGTGCGATAAAATGACAAATAAACTCTTATCGTTTCCACAAAAACTCCTTTAATAACTTTTTAAAGGTTCTCAGAAAAGTTCTCTTGTAGACCTCAGACCAAGCATAGACAACCTGTGGCCCTTCGGGTGATGGAAAACTACAAGTACCATCATGATTTGCCAGGTATTAACTATGCCAATACTGTTACAGCATGCTGGGCGTCATAACCTTGCTTGAGTACTATACTTGATCAGCGCCTAACACTCTGCCATGTGACATGCAGGCACAAATTTGCTATGGCCAACGGAAGATGCAGTCTCATCTGGAATATGCAAAGTCAATATGGAAACGGGCGTGTTTGCTAAGAATATAAGAAGTGGTCGCAAATAAATTTATGCCACGTTATCACTAGATATACATTTATGTGATTACTTGGTTATATACTGACCATAAACAATGTTTGACATCCTGGGGTAGATCCAGACCTAAGTACGTTAGCGTATTTACGCTAGCCGGTGACATAAAAATGTTGTTTTGTACTGTATGTACTGCGCATGCGTATGGCAGATGTTACACCACGTAACTCTGAACATACGTACCGGCATCGTATCAAAAGCGTAACTACGAACGAAGGGGCGTGACATCCATACAGCACCTGTAATTACGCTTCGGAGGCGGGGTGAGGCATTCAAATCATACAGTATGGCCGTACTTAGGCACTTATGTACGTGAAGCCTTTACATGTCAGTGGTTACACTTTGAAAAGTTAAGGTAGGGTTTGGGAACCGTAAAACAACAAAAATACCTACAACCGAGGGAAGTGCCTAGGGGAGTGCATAGTAAATATGCTACGCCATGAAACGTAATGGAAACGTAGGTCTGGATCTGGCCCCCTGTTTGTATGCCAACACTGGCATCATTCTAACAACTCCAGCTTGTCTTCAGCAGGTGATGTGCATTGGTAATCACATCAAATAAATTCCCATGTCAGACATTACTGATGGATCTAAATCAGGGTTGCCGACTCTCCTGGAATATCATAGAAACATAGAAACATAGAAAGTGACGGCAGATAAGAGCCGCATGGCCCATCTAGTCTGCTTATTTGTTTATTGAAACCTAGACTGACCCTAGACCATATTTACCCTCAATTTGGGTTACAATTTAGGATACCCTTATATTTATCCCAAGCATGTTTAAATTGTTCTATTGTATTGGCCTCAACCACCTCAGATGGGAGAATATTCCACTTATCTATCACCCTTTCAGTGAAGTCATTTTTCCGCACATTTCCTTTGAATCTACCACCCTTCCAGTTTATATCCATGCCCTCATGTTCTATTAAAAAAATAAAATATAATTCTGCAATATAAAGAATCTAAACCAATTATCCGGGAGACTCCCGAAATTTGGGCAGTTCTCTCGGTATCCCGGGAGAGCCAGCAAAACTCCAGTAAGCCCCACCATGCAGCAATTACTTCTGTAATTCCTAGCGTTACCAGGGATGTGCGGGGCTTGATGATGTCATCAAGCCCGTCCATCCCTTGAAACACCAGAGAATACAGGAGTAATTGACAGGGGCGTGGCTTAATGACGCAATTTGCATAAATCACATTGTTAAGCCCCACCCCTTGCAGAAATCTATGGCTCTCCTCTGGGTTCTCCCAGAGGGAAGCTCTAAAAAGTCGTCAACCCTGATCTAAATAGTAACATTTTTGCTGCTGCTGGTTTACATTTCTATTGACCTCATACCTCCCAAACTTCTAACTGGGGCTTATGAGAACAAAAGAAGGCTTTTGACCAGGGTTGAAGAAAAAAACAGCTTGGGTTTTTTTTTTTTTTTTTTTATTCTTTTTAAAGTTTTTTTTTCTTTAAACCTTTTTCCTTTTAAACCAGTATTTTTATATTAATGCTTAAATGAAACATTTAATGCGGCTTATTCTATTAATACTGTGACATATTGCTATCTTTTAGAAATCTTGATCAACCATGTTTTAATGCTTTCTGACACTAAGGGGCTGATTCAGAGATGCGATTGTGAAAAGATCGCAAATATACGCATCTAAGGTTAAGATCCTAGCAGGTTACAGCCCACTGCATAAAGAGTCACTCCCCTTACAAACAGCGGTGGATCTTAAACTTAGACCACCATTGACTAGCCCTAACTCTTGCTGTCATTTGGGATCTTAAGTGACATGGTAGCGTTCATTTAAGATCCTAAGTGTCAGCCCGCGCCCACTTTCCCTCATTTCCCTGCCTCCCCCCGCCCATTTCCATGCAAATCCTTAAGATCTTAAAGATTCGCTGCACTTAAGATCTTAAGTGCTTGCGTGCGATTCAAACTTACGCTCTTAGCGAATTTACGCTCCTAACCGCTACGTAGACGGCGTTGCACTATTACTACGCATGCGCAGTTTTGCGAATTTTCTAGGATCTTAAATATACGCTCCAAAGTGCCGTGGAAATCGTATCTCTGAATCAGGCCCTTAAGTATCCAAGTTATAAGGCTTTGATAAGATTTATTTTATATCTTTCAATAAAACCAATTTTAACTGCTTATTATTACTATTATTCAGCAGAGGAACGGACATCAAAGTTAAAGAAGAGAGGACATGGAGGCTGGACATTAAAAGGGGCAGACAATGGAGGCTGGACATTTAAAGGGACAGCCAATGGAGGCTGGACATTAAAAAGGGCAGACAATGAAGGCTGGACATTAAAAGGGGCAGACATGGTAGCTGAACATTACAAGGGGCAGCATGGAGGTTGGACATTGCAAGGGGCAAACATGGAGGCTAGACATTACAAGGGGCAGAGACATGGAGGCTGGACATTAAAAGGGGCAGACATGGTGGCTAGACATTACAAGGGGCAGACATAAAGGCTAGACATTACAAGGGGCAAACATAGAGGCTGGACATTACAAGGGGCAGACATGGAGGCTGGACATTACAAGGGGCAAACATGGAGGCTGGACATTACAAAGGGCAGACATGGAGGCTGGACATTACAAAGGGCGGACATGGAGGCTGGACATTACAATGGGCAGATATGGAGGCTTGACATATGAAGGCTGGACAAATAATAAGGGGCAGAGTTATGGATGGCAGGCCGAATAATAAGAGGCAGACATATGGATGGCTAAATAAAAGGGGCAGGTGCAAGACACACCCACTTTCCCAGACACGCCCACTGGGTGGTACAAGACACCCCCCCTCTACTAGACCACAAAATTTTGTCCTTCTTTCGAATTAACAAATGTTGGGACGTATGCTTTATGCCTTCCCTGGCATTCTTCTTAATGTTCAAAAAATTTGGTTGCCCTCTTGAATTTCTTTGAATAATGTTTATACTGATCACTGTTGTATTCATACTGTGGGCCGCAACTTGGCCCAATGTCTGTATTTGTTCTTGTGCAACCTCTCAATAAAGAAATAAAAGAAAGAAAGAAAGCAGTGTTTTTTTTCTTAAAACCATTTGGTTTAAGCAACACACCTTGCGTGCTGTGTATTGTGATGTTAATTGAGAGTAGGTTGAACCTATAGTGTTAGTTATTCTAGGATTCTATTCACCCCAGTCACATCCAGTCCTAACCGTTACCTGATAAAACTAATATTGACCTCAATCAAAATTTACTATGGGCCCACATACAGTACAATTCACAGACAATTGGTTCTACAATGACTAATGCTCATTGAGATTGAATTAGAGTTATCTGTTCAATTTCACAATTGCAACCATAAACTTACCATATTTTATTCTAGACAAATCAGTGCCATTTTTAGACCTAGCAGAATCAGGGTAAATAAATCCCCCCCCCTTCCCCCTCCCCCTTTAAAAAAAAAGGTATGCATCCAGCCTTTTACTTCCACCCCCTTTGTATGTGCCCAGCCATCTACTTCTGCCAAATATGCCTGTTTGTGCCCCCTTATATATGTTCAGCCTCTTTTTGTGCCCTATTATATGTGCTCCGCCTCCTTCTGTGCCCCATTATGTTTCCCTGAAGAGTGAATAATCTCCCTGACTACCTGAACTGTTTGGCAACCTTCCTGATGCTGATTCAGTTCCACAAGTCATTGCAGTTTGATGTAAGAATGTAGAAGACCTATGGAGATGGCTTTTTCATGGTGGCCAAGATGTTATCAAAGACTGAAAGTTATTAGATAACATGGCTTCAATATTGGAGACACAAATGAAAAATACACTTTGGTTTCTTGGAGTCAGCTGATCTCCTATTCACAGTCTTCAAAATAAGCAGTGAAAGTATTTATTAATTTATAATTTACCAATCAATAAACACTGGTGCTGCCATTTTTATTGACAAATAGTTTTCCTAGATGCTAGACACACCCATGGGTGGAGCTATTCACAGGTCACTCCTCTTTGGTGGTACAGGGCACACCCTTTTGGTGCATCGCCTTGGTAGTGCTACCACAATCTGTGTCATAATCATTGGCAAAAGTTGGCAACCATGATTATATCCAGAGTAGCAATGAAATATTATGAACTGACTGTGCAAGTATAAGCTAAAATGTTAAATGGATTAAAAGATATATAAGAATAGAAAGAAAAAAGTTCAAATAATACAGATATAAAGTAAAGCCCTGATTTGCAGCACTTTGCTTTCCTACTACCATGCAGTGATAACAATTGCATGGAATTTTCAGGGAGTTGCATGGAAACTGAGACAGCCTTGCACAGCTCGGAAGCCTAGCTTCGGTCTTAAGATCTAGCCTCTTGGAGGGATAAAACGGTAAAACTGCTGGTTATTGAAGGTTACCTAATTATTTTATATATGTTTCCATAAAGACATTTATTTCAGTTTTAATCCTACATGAAGGGAATATGGTTTGCCTCCTCCTCACTTTCAATGGCTAATAGTTTTTCCCTTTAATTCAAGAAGTAGGACAGGTAGTCTCCAGCTGAATTACTAAGCGAATGAGAAAAAGATACCAGAATAAGTCCTGACGCTATTCCGATCTCAGTTACTTGCGCTGTATGTGTGTGTGTGTGTCGTATCTGGGTGTGACTTTTGCACTGCACATACCCAAAAACCATGTGCATGCAATCAAGGGTAATTCAGACCAGAATGAAGCTGGTTATGCGACCGATTATGAAGGGCGTGTCATGGGAGGAAAAAGGTGGAGACAAAGCAAGGGCATATTCATGCAATTGCATGTAGTCCATAACCAAACACAGGCGTTAGTAAGACCACCCAACATCACTCATTCCATTAGGAACAATATGCTCTGCACCTGAGCTTCCAACTGTCAGTTACTATGGTAACCACCTTTGTTGCAGAGAAACAAAAATGCTTTTCAAACATCCGATATTTCTTTAAAACCAGGTGAGTGACAGTTGGTGACTCAGAAGCGGAGTATCGTGTTGCTAATGGAATGGGTCATGTTGGAGGGTCTGGCGGTAGTATGCACAGATAATAGCAAAACATTTGCACCAGCCACAGGTCATGTCTAAGCAGCATGGCAAGGGAGACAGACTGGGCAGGGAACACAGAGGGAAACAAGGAAAGGGCACACAGGAAACAACTGCTACCACTTCTAGACTCAGAACTTAGACAGCAAGGGGGCAGGGTAGCAAACACTGTGTGCCCTTGCCAGTCTATTTACAGGGAGGCTAGCCAATTAGGATGGACAACAAGACCAGCCTCCCTGATCACATTGGAAGTATCCCAGCAACTGCCAGGACCAATACAGACCAAACCAATAGCCTCAGAGCATCCTGGCTGCTTAGCCACGTAGCAGCCAGGACATGTGACCTCCCTGGCAAATGGAACAGCTGGGACTCAGTGCAAGCGGCCATGTCAGGGAGACCTAACTTGTGTTAGCATTTCATATTTCCAACAGATCGTGTTGAATGGCGACTCATGGCAATTTGCCAGCAGTCTTCATTTTAGAAAGCGGCAATTATGCGACTTCCGAAGTCATGAAGATTTCTTTGATGACATGTAAACTTATTATCTCCTAACTCTAAACCTCCATGCTCCTCAGCCTAACACTAACCTTCCCCTTCAGTCCTAACCCTATCCTTCCGCTTCTTGAGCCCTGACCATCTATGTCCCACAGCCAACCCTAACCCACCATATCATGCAGTCTAACCCTAACCCTCCATGTCCCACAGTCAAACCCTAACCCTCCATGTCTCACAGCCTACACCTAACCATCCATGTCCCACAGCCTACACCTAACCCACCATATTCCACAGCCTACACCTAACATTCCATGTCCCACAGCCTACACCTAACCATCCATGTTCCACAGCCTACACTTAACCCTTCATGTCCCACAGCCTACACATAACCTACCATGTCCCACAGCCTACACCTAACCCTCCATGTCCCACAGCCTAAACCTAGCCCTCCATGTCCCACAGCCTACACCTAACCATCCATGTTCCACAGCCTACACTTAACCCTCCATGTCCCACAGCCTACAC
>WWET01000123.1:671444-689574 GCA_011038615.1 Limnodynastes dumerilii | reverse complement strand
CAATGCAATGCAGGTCTAACTTTAGGTCCGGCCGCTGTTTGCAAGGGGAGTGACTGTTTATTCAGTGGGATGTAACCTGCTCCGACCTGCCACTTAGATGCGTATATTTGCGATCCCCGACGGATCGACACATAAGGTCGGAAGTTACTGCGGCCAGATAGGGCAAGTCAATGCAGGTCTAACTTTAGGTCCGGCCGCTGTTTGCAAGGGGAGTGACTGTTTATTCAGTGGGATGTAACCTGCTCCGAATTGCCACTTAGATGCGTATATTTGCGATCCCATCGCCGACGGATCTCTGAATCAGGCCCAGGATTACATGCTTGAAATGCCTGAAGAGAAGCGGAGGGTTAATTTATTTAACTGGAGCAAATTAAACTCCCTGTGTGTAGTGTGATGAGAGATGTCACCCACCTCTGCTTGATGCCCATTAGTCATGGGGGTCTCTGGGGGGTGGAGTTGAAGAGGGGCAGAGTTTTCTTAAGCTGCTGTGTGCATGACTGTTGTCACTTTTCTTCTGGAATGCATTCTGTCCAGAACTCATAGAATGCTAATAAGGAATCTTCGGATAATTGCTTTTAATAACATATTTTGGTGTTTGTTACATAGGTCAGGCAGCGCTGTATGCATTTCCAGCTATAATTAATGTACAATTAAATTAAATGACTTTACTTAACCTTACATTTTTTATTTAAAGTTTTGCAGGCTGACTTGTTTACAACAAATAACTTGCCTGTATTTAATTTTTATTATAAAGACATAAATTTGCAAATAATGATAATGCACCACTAATTTCAGGACACCATCTCTTATACACCAGTACAGATTCCTGTGTAATGGCAGCTATATATAAGTGATGCATCTAATGCATGCAAAGGCAGCTATCAAGGTTTTTCATAGATGCCTACAACAGTTTGTGCCGACGACAGGCCCAGTGTGCCATCATCTTTACAAATCTCTCACTCTAACCAAACACTGATGCTTATCACTGATGTACATAGACTGTGTTTTATATATAGTTTTATTCTGTCGGTAGTCATCTTGTGGTTGTCTTTGAAAAACGGTGATATTACTTATGAATAACAGTCATCGCATCATCGCATTATCAGATCAGTCAGAATTCTGCAATGATCTGACTGCAGGTGGGTTGATTCTATTAGGATTGGTGGAGGACGGTAATAATGGGTACATGTCCATGGTTTCTGGGGATATCGCTTAAGCTGGCCAGACACTGGGGCGATTATCGATCCCAGCAGGGGGTGGCCCGATAAACAGGATGATTTCCTTCCAAGGAAAGGTCCCGTTATCGGCACCATACACCTCTCCTGCTGGGACCGATAATACTAGCAGAAGAGGGGGGGGGTGACAGGTCCAGTGCAGCAGATCCATGTATTATGCTATATATAAATTATACTACAAAAGTGTCAATTGGTTAATTATTAACCAATGAACTGATCTGAGCAACTTCCATTTTGTGTGCATTTTGTGTAAGAATAAAACATTGTTTAGTCCGCATGCTAAATGTTAAATGCTAAATTTAATCTAAAATATATTCAGAATTATAAATAAATATAAAATCATGTGTTTTTTGTTTTTTTAAATAGTTCATCTATTCAATAACAAAGTCAATGGGCCAGATCCAGGCCTACGTTTCCATTATGTTTCAAGGCGTAGCGTGTTTACTATGCGCCCCCCTAGACATTCCCCTCGGCCGTACGTACCTTTGCCGTTTTCTGCTTGCCAAACCCTGCCTGAACTGTTCAAAGCGTATGTACTGACGTACGTAAAGGCTTCACGTACGTATGTGCCTAAGCAGCCTGTACTGTATGATTTAAATGCCTCACCCCGCCTCCATAGCGTAATTACAGGTGTCGTATGGATGCCACGCCCCTTTGTTCGTATTTCCGCTGTTGATACAATGCTGGTATGAACATTCAGGTTTACGTGGCGTAACATCTGCCGCACAGTACATACAAAACTGCGTTTTTACGTCAGTAGCTAGCGTATGTATCTCAGGATCTACCCCAATGTATTTATACGCTGATAAATAAACATTTGAAGATTTCTTGTGCTAGAGAGATAGCTGATACATGTTCCTTCCATGCACTTCCTATCTGCTGCCAGCACTCCCGATCTGTCTAATCGTATTCCTACCAGCCATGTGGATAAAAAATACGCTGCTTGATACTGCGAAAGCCTTTCACAAAATGAATTGGAAATCACTGAAGATAATGTTGAGAAATGCTGTTTTGGGTGCAAGCTTTCTAAAGTGTGAATTACATTTCAAAGCGGCTCTTCTGCTGAGGATCTGAACTATTTTCTGTGTTCAAGGCACAAATCCCAGCAGGGCCCCATAGTAAGCAGTGATTTACTGATGACACTATTTGTAACGACATGCAAGGACCAACATTAACACAGTGACACTGTAAAATAAAGGTCAGAAATTAACAACATTTCCAGATGACATTTTCGTTCTTAATGAAGTTTGATGTGACTACATCATTTTTGGAGGGGAACTTTGCCCATACTTAAATAGATCATTGTACCGTTCACCAGTTACTGCAGTTTGACAGTAATTAAATTGGAATCTGCATACTGTGAGTACAAGGTCTGAAACAGGGATTTTATTTCAGACAAATCAGTTAAAGAAAAATTATAAAACAATTTATTTTAATTTTAAAAAATGTGCTTTTGCAATTAGTTGGGATTTTCTGGAATTTCAGTTTCATTTTATTTAATAATATCAGTATTATTAATAATAAATGTTTACTATTTACAGGGGTAAGTGGCAAATGCAAAGGGATTTCAATCTATGCCAGTATATTGTGCATGGCCAACATGAAATATTACAGTAATACCCATCCTGATAAAGGGTGCCTGAAATTCCTCCTTGTTCACAGCTGTATAAGTTACTTAATAAGGGCTGGATCCAGACTTAAGTAAGTGCTTAAAATGAGTTACTCCTGGGCTAAATCATGTTGATTTCAGGGGGAGACAAGGTAATTGTATTCTTTGCGTGCAGGGATATATCTTTGAATTGCTTACTGCACACAGATACTGACTAGATTTACTATCACACTGTTATTTAGACTTGGGATAGGAAACATCACCTCTCAACTCTAATACTGTTTGCAAAAGATGAAATATGACTCCCCTGCAATCAACATGATTTAGCCCAGGAGTAACTCATTTCAAGCAATTACTTAAGTCTGTATCCAGCCCTATTTGATAACCTGCTTCCCAATAAGACGTTAGATAATCAGTGCCAACAAAGGTAAGTTGGCTGGTTTCTTATCCAAGGTGTTTATTGGGATCTGGTAGAAACCTGGTCTAGGTGCATGCCTGGTTCTTTCTTTAGGCTTAACATATTCCTACCACACCACAACCTGAGGTTCCACTTTTAAATATATTCCATGCAGAGGTGAATCGGGAACTTAAAGCTCTTATCTGCCGTCACTTTCTATGTTAAAGTGATCATGAAAAATCTGCACGAGGCCAGTATCCTGTAGGCAGGATCCAATATAGTCGGGGCTAAAAAGTAGGGAGTATTAGCAAAGAATAAAGAACCTTACTAAGAGCCATGTAAATATATAATGTGGGTGTGGCAATGTATATGATGTACAATCACATACAAAATCTAATGACTACTGTTTCACAATATGGTTAGAGGAAAAGAAGTTTCACAACCAGAAAAGGAAAGGGTTCTTCACAGTAAGGGCAGTCAGGATGTGGAGTCACTGCCAGAAAAGGTTGTGATGGCAGATTCACTGGATATGTTTAAGAAAGGATTAGATATATTTTTAGCAGAAAAGGACATTCAGGGTTACCAGGACTAATTTAAATAAAGGACAGTAGTGGAGCAAGGGAGAAATTGCTTTATATGGATTAACTTCAAATATAATGTGAATACTGTGTACCCCAAAAGCACCCTCATGAATCAGTACGCAGTTACCCGCTAATATGCGAAAAATAGCACCAAGGCGAAGATTCGTTCAAACTTACAACAGGTTGAACTTGATGGACTGGTGTCTTTTTTCAACCTCATCAACTATGTAACTATGGTAGGTATAGAGAGTTATAGTGACCTCTATACAATGCAGAAAATTCTTAGTGACCACCACCCAATACAGAGCGATCCTAGTTACTACCACCTAGTACAAAGACCATCCTAGTGACGGCCACCCAATACAAACAGCATCCTAGTGGCCTCCTCTCCTTACAGCATCGTAATGACCAACACCAATTATTTAAAACTTCCTAGTTCCCTTCAGACTAAAAAGAGGATGCTGGGTGGTTTCGAAGACCCTGAATGTGCCAGGAAACTTCCATGTAATCCCTAGGACCAATCCACCCCTGTTTCCATGTCTCAGCAGCTGACTACTAACTCTCACATAACTCCTATCCTTGATCAGAACATTGCTTACCCATGAACCTTAGCACAGAAATGTGACTTTTACCACTATCTAGTTGGGAAAGCTTGTCTATAAAATAAGAAGATTGTTTCATAGACATTGGGCATGAAAACCTATCTGAAATAACCTCTCAATAGCAGAACTATGCTAAACCATTTCATGATATGGGGGAAGTCATGGTAAGGATAAATATATTTTTATATGAAGTAGTAGTGTAGGAATGCAGTAAACTTTTATCCTTTCATAAATGTGTTTACTTCTAGCTAAAAGAAAATGTTTTTGTGTATATCATTAAAATGTTCTTGAAGGATTTATAGATGTGTGGCTGGACCTCAAAGGCAGATTCAATTTTCTCATGTGAAGCTGATAATCTTAGTTCCTCCTACATAGCCAGTAGAACCCACAAATCTAAAAAGACCTATTGAAGGAGGAAAAAGGAGGTGGGGACATGATGTGGGCAAAAGTGCCTTTAAGATGCCTGATAGGAGACTAGAGTTGTTTATTTCTTGGGATCTCAGTGTGATTTCTTTTCATATGAAATATCAATCAATAAGTTCATGATATCTGTGTTCTTACAAATTCATGTGTCAGATCAGCTTGGTTCTTAAACCCTACATAGTTTTAACAGAAGAGATCATTTTGTATTTATGATAATGCTGATAAAAGCAAATGTGTTAAATTAGTTTAAAGGAGGAACCAATGGCCTTCTTAGACACTTTGTATGCTGACCAATAAACCGTGGTGACAGCAGTTACAGGTAATGAGAAAAGTGTGAGCTAAACAGAGGAAATTAATCAAAGGAGAACAGGCTCGGTAATTGTTTTTGATTAACTATTTATCACACATAAGTCAAGGAGTCTCAGATGAGGTCAGGGTCATGACAGGGGACCTTCCAGATTGGAAAAATGCTGTAAAATTTAAGTAAATTATTTGATATTTTGTTTCTTCAATTCATTAAACAGGGATTCACCTCTTCCCCATCTTACGCAATATATCATATCTCACATCTAATATACTATTTGTCCTATAAAGGCTGCAGAGTCTTTGATTATCTATTTTGACAGTTGCTAAGAACTTTCATATTACGCAATTAGCATTCTAGATCCTCAGTAATCCCCACTATATATGCTGCCAGGCCTGTAAATGTCTCCATTACAATAAATCTCTTACTCAAGTAAGCATACTAAACAAAGCTAATGACAAAGGTTAATCATTATGTCATGCACACAAATAAGATATGTGACTTGTTTTGCTCTCTCTGCATTGAGTTTACAGTAATTAAAATTCTACCAAATAACAGGCTCTAATTACGAATATATTGATAACGGAAATGTCATTAACTATGTAACTTGTCAGGGAAGCTTATACTCCAAGGTTATTGGAGCATCCTTTGTAACAGATGAATTCTACAGCACACTACTAAAGTAATGCAACTGGGAGGAGTTTCTATTCCAAGGGGTGAGTAATTAAAGAAGAATTCCTGAACCTTCTTACCATGGTAAGGTACGATGGTAACGTATACGATAACCAGCAGACTTCAGGTGAAATATATCTCTTCCTCTCTCCCTCTCTCTTTCTCACTTTCTCTCTCTCCCTCTCTCCCTCTCTCTCTCTCTCTCTCTGGATCCATTTAACTCTACATGGATAAGCTACAGATATGGTTACCAGTCCGATGTCCTCACTTGCCAGCATCGTTCACTGATGGGCTGTTTGCGATTAGACATTACTTGACTCCTGTCTGACATTGTAACACCGACATCTTTGTTCAGTATTACAAAAACCCAAATTCCTAACAATAACCACTAACCTTGGAAGCAGAGAGCAATCACTGCCTGCTGGGGAAGAAACACAGGTAGAATGTTGAAATGAATACTTCTGGCAGTGCCATGCCGAAATATATTTTCCCCACAATTACAATCCTGTCTAAAATGATACAGGTAAAATGAAGCAGTAGAGGTACTCCCCGTCTGATAGGTTAAACTCTCTGGCCTTTGTCTCTCTACATCCCTCCTTCCTATTCACAACTCTCTGGATACTCTCTCCCCCAACCCCATCTTACTATTTCAGTATCTTGGTGTTCTGACTCTAGGCATAATCTAGAATTAAGAAATCCCACTGATTTACGTACACTACATAGATAAGTCAGTTCTGAATAGGTGCTGCGCTTGCACAGTATCTTTATTTCCGCATCAGAACACAACTGCTCAATGCTACATTCCATGTGGAATTCAGCCTCCGCATGGCTGATCCACTCACATTTCATATACAAGATACGGTATTTAAATTGTACAGCAAGGGCTTAGTCGGCATCATAAATTGACCGATATGAGTCTGACAGATTTATACCCAGGTATTTAATGTTATGTCTCTGCCTTTGGAAGTGGAAGATGGAGACTATCATGTGGGGACATGTTAAGAAGCAGCACTTCCAATTTGCACAAGTTTATTTTATAGCCCAAGAGTGAGCCATATGTCCCTAGCACCCGAAAGAGATTAGGGAGGGTCATCCTTTGTCTGCTCGAATTAAGGAGGACATCCTCTGGGATACAAACTAGAATAATTCATATTCTTTCCAATGCTGATCCGCTAATAAACCGGTGATTCACGGATCGTCGTCGCCATGGGTTCAATTACTAGGGCGAGGATTAGGGAACACAGCGGGCAGCCTTACTGTTTGGCAGTAGGAGTGCCTTTAATCATTATTATCGGCGAGTGACTTGAGTATAGAACGACCTCACTTCAGAAACTCTTCCCCAGGTCAAGCTTTTAGAGAGCTAGTGCCATAAATTCCAAGGACATTCTCTGAAAGGCTTTTCAACATCCAGTGTCAGAACCACAATAGGGGATCTCCTCATCTTAGCTATATGTATCACGTCCATGGCTTGATAGGTATCAAGACCCACCTGGTCATAAGGAATCAAAGAGGGCAAGACCATGTTCAACTGCTTGGCCAAAATTTTAGCATAAAGCTTGATATCAATGTTAAGTAGAGAGACCAGTCTAAAACTTGAACAGCTATATAGGTCCTTTTCCTCCTGAGGGATCACAATAAACTAAGCCTCCAAAGTGTCGGGGGCCAGGGGGTTCCACTAAGGGCCCCGATAAACATGGAATAAATATGAAGAAGCAGCATTCCCTCCAGCAACTAGATAGGTAGCAGATTGTACGGTGAGATGTACTGTGAATTCAAATATAAATATAAAATAATAAAAAAGTATTAAAACTCTGCGTGTGGGCAAGAACAAAGGATATCTAACAGCGGAAAAACGTTCAATGATGACTAAGGAATTTGTGATGACCAGAGGGAATTAACCAATAAAAAGGACAGAAGACCTTCCTTTGATGCATGCTTTGGTTCTGAAGGTGTAACTTTTGTAGTGAAGCTTGCGTTAATACTAACTTGCATTGGCTGTTGGTGTGGGCAGTGCTTTTGGACAACCCTTTCCCATTCGTAATAAATCTTTTGTGGTATGGACCGCATTTGCGATTGGATTGGTCTGCGATTATTTCAGGTGTGCGTATTACCGCATTGCGCACAAATTCAGCAACCCTGTCTCTCTTTTCATAAAAGGATTTATTGAGCAAGCACAGTTTGTTACCTGCCTTGATAGACAGGAATTTTTCACCCAGAAGACACGTAAGACCCGCTAGTATATAATGGTAGCAGTGCATGACAGCCCTATGAGTATTGCACAGGATTATGTGTGATATGTTTGGCATAGAGTTAAAGTTAAAGAACCAGATTCAGAGCTTGAAAATAAGAGAGGAAAGTTACACCTGGGCAAAACCATTGATTATAGGGTGAGTCAAATTAAATTCATTCTATGCATGCAGGGAGAATACTGCTTTTTTTTTATTGCACACAGATACTGACCAGCTTTACTATTACGCTGTGGTTTTAGACTTGGGATAGGAAACATCACTTCTCAACTCTAATACTGTTTGCAACAGATGAAATATGACTCCCCTGCAATCAACATGGTTTAGCCCAGGAGTAACTTTCCTCTCTTAGGGCCTGATCCAGACCTACGCCCGCAAGCGATCGTAAGCCGTTCGGGAGCGTAAAACCGGGCTAAAAAACGCACTACACATGTGCTGTATGACAACTTCCGGTCGTCCGAAGGCCGTACAGCGAGCGTATTTTGAGCGTATTTGGGCGTGCGTTTTGTACGACGATAGTCCGGATGCTCGAGTTACTACATAGAGGCGGGGATAGCCATTTAAATTGTACAGTATGGGCGTGCTAAGCCACGTACGACCAGCGTATCGGTACGAAAATTCGCATGGACGCTTAAAAAATTTAGGTGCTCTACTTGTGAGCACTAACACAAAAAAAAAATTGGCCCTAACTTATAACTTTAGAACTAAACAAGAAAGAAAGAGGAAAAAAAATATGAGACCATAATTTAAACCGTTAAAACTAAATAAAGAAAGAAAAAAAAATAAAAGAAAAAATAAATGTTCCCCCCCAAGGTCACCCTTTTATCCCTTTCAAATCACACAAAAAAACCCGGGTTTTTTTTTGCTGAAGACCCGGGTCAAGGCTCCAATGAGTTGAGGCGTGATGTGAAAGGTCCGGGGTCCTTCTTCCTGGGTCCAGTGACCTGGGAATTGGACCTGGGAGGAAAGAAGGGTTTTTCTTGGGTCCGACCCGGTTTTGGTGCAGTGTGAAAGATTCGGCCTGGGTTTTCCACACAAAGAGATCTGATTGGAGGGATTCGTTTACCATTACTCTGGCAATAGTAAACAAATCTCGCGCCGCCCATCACTCTGGAATTTCCGGGGTCAATTCTGCAGCGTGAAAGGGATTACTCCAGGGTCTGTGATCCTGGGATGATCTGTTGACACAGCAATGTGTTGGGTTCACAGAGCCAGGATATTGCCAGGGCGGAGATGTGAAAGGGGTATTAGTAGTGGAGTGGCCCAGGGCAAAGACTACTCAGGGACCCCTCGTCCTCCATCCGGCGCAGGTCGATCACCAATAAGCTGCGGCTGATCATACATCTGCCGGCACACAGCGCTGATGGCTGTTTATAAACAAATCTAGCTGTTGCCGCCACTACTATTTTATGGAGCCGCGGCTGCCTGCTGCAGTATAATTTAATGCGCTGTAAATGACGCTTCCAGGGAGTAATAGCATCGGTCTTCGCCCGGAGCCACTATCTGTATTCAAACCCCTTCCCCCGTTGTAGTCAAGCCTAGCTGCAGCTACTATCATACACAGCTCTGTGGCATGCTAAAGCTTTAGCTCTGTGACTGAAGTTGGCGGGCTCCTCCCCCCAGAGTGCAAGGCCTGGGGTCCCACATAGCGCTATTGCTTCCCGCCCCATGGTACCAGGACGGAACTCTGGACTCGGATGCATCCTGAGAACACTGCACTGGCGCATGCATGGGTTACTAAAAGAACATTTTTTTATTCTAGTGATCGGAAAACGCCAACTTTTTATAAGTCTGTAAACAGTGCGTGGTGCTCGGAACGTGCGCAAACTCGCAAAATCGGTTATTTTCTGATGTGAAAGGTAAAAAAAAAACACCCCCTTTACTGTGGTCTGGATTCAGTTATATTATCCCTTAGTTTTGGTGTCTTGGGACCGTATTCACAGTTAAAAGTGAGTTAGTTGCGGACAGATCCGCACCTAACTCCCCAGTCCTGCCCCTATCCCGCCCCCCATTTTTAGGTACCTTATGGCACTTACCAGTGCCATAGGGCTACCTTATATATACGCGCACGGACATTGCTTCTCCCCGCTGCCCCCCGGCTAATCTAAATCACATCCCGAGGTGGCATAACCCCACCTCTTTCTACTGAAAATACTCTTTAAAGACCACACAGAGGCAATCTACGTACCTAACTGGTATGTAGATTGCGCAAATGACCTGCTACAAATGTGTAGTAGGTCATTTACTAAAGACCCGCACCTAAGAAGCCTCTGCTTATTAGGTGTGAATCCAGTCCAATATGATTGCAGAATTGCTGGGCAGGGGCAGTGAATCAGGTCATCAGGCCACGCACCTGTTCTGCCATCTCTCTCTCTCTCTTCCAAGATCTTCAGGAAGGGAGAAAGAAAAAGCCGACAACTAAGAAGAACATTGGAAAGTTGTGGAGTTTATAATTGGAAGCAAGAGTGTAATTATAAGGGGTGCAAAGGGTTTGGCTGCTACAGGGCCTGCAGAAGACCCATGGCTGCCGCCGCTCACTCCCCCTGAGCTATAAGCAAGGTGTCAGGGACTGAAAGTTAAAACCAGCACTCGGCACTCCATGTATAATTGCTGAGTGCTGACTATAAATACATTGCTAGCAGCAGTGCAGATTATAAACAGCGCTCAGCACTCATACATGGAGTGACAAGCACTGTTTTAAGCTGTCAGCCTCTGACAGCTTCTATCAGGCAGTGGCCCTGCCCCCATATACTAGTTTCGCCAGGGAACGTTTGGTAATCGTGGGCTGGGTTAAGCCCTTATGTACCATCCACCATTATGCACCGGCTCTATTTTCAATGGGGCTGGTGCATAGCATTTAAGGTAGGGGGCGGGGGCATTCAAGGTAGGGGGCACATCCCGTACATGAGAGGAAAGTTCTTCCCTCGCATGTACAGAACTTACATGAATTTAGATCTTTGCGATCCATGATTGTAAGTCCGTAGCCGCTACAGAAGTACTGATGATCATAGTGTTACATTATGTGCAATATCCTGTATTGCCCCTAGGGGCAATCTTGGACTATTTTGTGCTTCTTGCACATTCTCCTAATCTGCCCCTAGGGGCTGCTGTTTAGACTTGGCCACCTTGAATTTACAGCACCTGAGCACCTGGAATATAAGGACGCCTCTAACTAACTCAGGTGCTGGTCATTCTGCCTTATCAGCCCCTTGTTGATTCCTATCCTGCTGCTGCCTTGCATGTTTGTGATCCAGCTCCCCTTCTACTCTTTGGGCCTGATTCAGAGATCCGGAACTAACGATAGTTCCGTGCGTATATTTAGGGTCGGATCGATTTTGCATCAACTGCGCATGCGTAGTAATAGTGCAACGCCATGTACGTTGAAGTTAAGGTCGGAAATGCCTTAAGGTCGGACTTGTGAATCGGGCGGAGACTAATGCGACCCTAAGTGTGGCGGAAATATACGGACCTAAGGATTTGCATAGAAACGGGCGGGGGAAGGCTTTGAGATGAGGGAAAGTGGGCGCGCTTACAGAGTAAGTAAATATACGCAACTAATACACATAGAGTCGGAAGTGAGTGCGAGTCTATGGAGGTGGAATTTAATGTCCGGTCGGAGGTTGTGAGGGGAGTGACTGTTTATTCTGGTGGGTGTAACCTGCTCCAACCTGCCACTTAGATGCGTATATATGCGGCCTGATCACCGACGGATCTCTGAATCAGGCCCTATATTGGTTACTCCTTGATTTTTGGTATATATTCATGTTCATTTGTATGTTTGTTTTTGGGTTTTCCTTGTGCTCTAGTTTTCACTGTTATCTGGACTTAATTTTGTATTTCAGTACATTTGTATCATTGGACCAGATCCAGACCTACAGCCACCAGTGATTTTACGCTAGCCGCTAGCATAAAATCGTGCATTAGTACTTACTGCGCATGTGCGCGGCAGATGTTACAGCGCGTAACTCAGAGGGCGCAGGCCAGGCATGTAACAGCAGCATAACAACGCACAAAGGGGCGTGCCAGCCATACGCCACCCCTAGTTACGTTTAGTAGGCAGAGTGAGGCATTTAAATCGTACAGTATGGGCGAATGGGCGTGATTAGGTGCGTAGCTATGTGCAGCCATTACAGTCGCCAGAAGTTACGCATAGAAAAGTTAAGGTAGGGTTTGGAAAGCGCAAAATGGCAAAAATATGTACAACAGAGGGGAGTGTCCAGGGGAGTACATAGTAATTACGATAGCATAAATACACTATGCGTTAAAACGTAATGGGAACATAGCTCTGGATCCGGCTCACTGTGTCTAAGTTACCCTTGTGCTCCTGTTTCTAGTGTTTTTGATTACTACTATCTTGTGCTCAATGCGCTCTCTGATTTCCGTTTATACTTCTTAGTGTTTATAGTCTGTAGGTTTTGTATTGTTCTTGGTTTTGTTATTGTTGCTCCCAGTTCACATTCTCCTTTTACCTGTATCCTGTTGTTTGCTCTAATAAATACTTTAATACTTTATTCACCCTCGCCATCTGGTTAATAGTGCTTTGTTTTACCTGGGGCTGCCTTCCAGGGATCGTCCTGCTGCACAAGCCTGACCTCACCACTAGAGGCTCCAGAGAAGACCAGGCCCCGGTTAGATTCCACACCCTGGGAGCAGTTCCGTAACACATAGCAGCAGCGAGTGTCTGGATCTGGCTTTTTTATATATTAAAGATGGATACGGATAATTATACCCAAATGACAGGAAAGGCAGCTCTGTAAATCAGGCTGGTGTAAACCTGTGCTCTCATCCATGGGTCCTGGGAACTAAGAGCTTTTGCTGCTGTTCGTGGGCCCTCACTGACAGCCAGAAGGAGTCACAGGGCTAAGTTCTCATCTGCTGGCAGAGAGTTTGTAGGCAGTGCTTAGTATTAAGAGGCTCAGAGTGGCAAGTGCTATTGATAAACATCCTGCCAGCAGCTGACAGCACTGCTATCTTCTGTAAGTAATGGGGGGAGGGGGACTGGATGCAGCCATATCAGAGGAACTGGTACAGACCGGAGGACTGCAGAACACTGGC
Source organism: Limnodynastes dumerilii (assembly GCA_011038615.1). Taxonomy (NCBI): domain Eukaryota; kingdom Metazoa; phylum Chordata; class Amphibia; order Anura; family Limnodynastidae; genus Limnodynastes; species Limnodynastes dumerilii. The sequence continues at coordinate 676,450 of WWET01000123.1, read as the reverse complement.
TGTCTATGCACACACAGAGGTCAATCTCACTGGACCGCATTCAGAATTAAGAACGTTTGGTAATTTACGCACGCAAAATGCGTAAGTGGAGTGATTTCTATTCAGGGCGCATGTGCAGACCATGGAGATACGAAGCGTAATTGGAATGATGCGTAAGTAATTTCCGCACGTCCAAAAATGCGTACGAACATAAAAGATCGGACGGATTATTAATAAGTAGGCGTCATTCTGAATGTAAATAGCAAAAAATGGGCGTGGTAATGCAGTAGACGTGCGGTTGTATTTGCGAACGTTTAACTTCCGACACATATACGCACGCTAATGATAAGGTCTCTTTCACAACACGGAAGTGTTCCGAAATTCATTACTTTTGCAAAACGTACTTATTTTATATTAACGTACGGATCTATTACGAACGCACGGAAAATCTTCTTAAATCTGAATTCGGTCCAGTGTGATTAAGTGGAGCAAACTGTTTATTGCTGGGTATCACATTGGATGATATTCATTTACTACTGGGGCACACTTATTTATTGAATGTGAATGATAGGTCCAGCTTCACAGCTACGTCGTCTTACGCATGTTGGGCCAGATCCAGAGCTACGTTTCCATAACTTTTCAAGACGTAGCGTATTTCCTATGCACTCCCCTCGATCGGACGTCCTTTGCGCTCATGCGCAGTACATACAAAGCAGCGGTTTTTTGTTACCGGCTAGCATACTTAGTTCTGGATCTATCCCGTTGTTTTAAGAATTGAGCTACTATGGATGTGTAGTAGCTTATTTACGCTATCTACATACCATTTCTGTCTAAAGACCGCGCTTTTACGCAATGTACGTACAGAAATGGTACGTAGATAGCGAAAATAAGCGACTATGCATGCGTAATAGCTCAATTCTTAAAACAACGTACGCAAGAGGAAAACTACATAACTGTGAATCCGGACCATTTGTTTAATTTCATGACGAGGAGCAGGGCTAATTATAAAAGGGTCTCATGTCTCAGCAGCTTGTGGAATTGGGCATTTTAATTAAATGTGAATGATATTCCTGTCATTTTGAGCTAGTTTGGGGGAAGTTCTGCTAATTATTTTTCTGGATGCTATTCATTTTGGAGAGATAAATATTACTTTCTGAGATCTCCTTTTGCTAATATTAGAATAAGAGGGGAAACACGGTCAAATATTTACTTTAGCAACTCTTTGAAGCAAAAATCATGTACAAGAAGCCGTTCAACACAAATCTTAATCTTCTTCTGACACGGATGTTTATTCTGAAATATTTTGTTATTAAAGCATTTTTGTTCCCTCACCTGTAACATATGTTAAGTACAAGTAGGTAATGAAGGTGCTTGGCTCTCAGCTATAAAGTGTATATGTATTTAGGAAGCCTTCCTCTGAAAGCCAATGCTTCAGAGGCACAAGGTATAATATATATAGGTTTAGGTCACCGCCTCGAAAGGCCTCCTCGCAGAGAAGAAGCAATTAATCGCTGGAAGAAAGAAAATGTTGCACCGATTGGTGAGTATGAATCTAACCCCAACCCTTACCCTAATCCTTACCCTTACCCTCCCCTTCTATTACCCTAACCCTAGCCCTCCCCTTCCATTACCCTAACCCTAACCCTCCCCTTCCATTACCCTAACCCTCCCTTCCCTGTAGTCTGACCCTAAGACTCCCTCTCTGCACCCTAACCCTAAGACCCCCTTCCCCACAGCCTGACCCTAAAACTCCCTATAGCTTCCTACTCACCTGCGGCAGGTGTGACGGGCCAGCAGCGGACAGCGTTTCCGAATGAATTAAGGGTAAGTATACCAATCGGCCTATTTACCCATTCATTCAAAAATTTCACAGTAGCGTTATTTTGTAATTTGTAAAAATGTATTTTCGTCTGTCTCTATTTCTAAAATAACACTTCCTCAGCGGCGACTCCCACGGATTAATATGATGTGCTTTTGCAAAGTCTACCCAGGGCCAGATTAACAATGGGGCTAATGGGTCCCAGGCCTCCATCTCCTCAAAATGCTGCCTCATTTTATGATTCTAATATCACTGCCTGTTATGGGCCTGCTAGGACTCTCTTCCATCCATCTTGAGGGACGTGAGGTACATTCCCCTTCTGCTAATGAAAGATACATCATGCACAACAGTGTTTAGTCAATGTGGAAAACTATCTACTCAGATAAGTCGAGATAAAGTTGCTATTTCTATTTACTATTCAGATCAACTACTTTTCTAATTATCTTGTCATAATTTTGCTCAAAGTGCTGATGTCAGTACAAAATCGAGATAACATATGTAGCCCAAAAAATAATTAAAATCCCGATACTGTAAGTCTTTCATTTCTTGGAGCATGTTCAAAGTGAAATGAACCAACAAACTTGCAAGCAGGCAAAGATCCACACAAGCAGATGGTCCAAAGTGCTGGCAGCTTGGAGGGAAAAGTCGTACATCAAATGCTTTTGTTCAGGGCAGGGATTCAAGTCCGGGTGTCCAAGTGCTAACTCAGTCTGGATCTGGGTAGCAATAGCTAGAAAAGGTAGGAAGATGCACTGTACAAAGTATAACTATAGGATATGATTTGTATGTAGAGATGTTCTGCCTGAAGAAGAGAATATAAGTGCTATGACATCATAATCATACGCCACAGTGCCTGCGTAACACTGAAAAGGAGACGTGTGCTTTAGCTTTGGGTGTAGTTTGCCGATACAATGGTCTGTCTCGCGACAGACCGACGCGCAGCATTTGAATTGTGACTCTGTTTTGCAGGAGTGTGGGTCCCCATAGCGAACGGCCCTATTTGGAAAGGGCCGTTCACTCCCAGCCAATTCAGAACTGGCTGGGATATCAATTACTTATGCCTTGATGAGGCATAGCAATTGATCCCCAGAGCACCGAACACGGTGCTCCAAAAGGTGAGTTTCCCGTGACCCGCTCCCTAACCCAAACCCTAAGTCTCCTCCCCTGTAGCCTAACCCTAAGTCCCCCCTCCCCCGAAATCTAACCCTAAGTCCCCCGCCACGCAGCCTAACCCTAAGTCCTCAGCGGCGGCGCTTCCGAAAGTGAATGGGTGAGTATGTGAATCGCATACTCATCCATTCATTAAAAAATAATCTGAGAGGGCTCGCATTCCAAATAGGGACAAAAAACTGTTTTCGGCTGTCCCTAATTCGCAATGCGAGCCTTCGCAACAGTTTTGCAGGCAGTCTCTATATTCCAAAGTGGCGGTGATGTGACTCACGAAGAGTGATCCATCGACAGGTAAGATCCTGTATCCTAGCCCTACCCTAAACCTTCCCCTAACCCTCCATTTCCCGCAGCCTAACATTAACCTTCCCATTTTTGAGCCCTAGACCTAATCCTCCTTGTCCCGCAGATTAACCCTAACCTTCCACTTAAGCTCTAAATTTAAACCTCCCTTCTTGAGCCTTAACCCTAACCTGAGCCCGAAGCAGTCAATGCAGCCTGTTGCTATGGTTACCCATCCCAATAGCAATTTTCTATTTTGCTATCTACCATTCAGCTGGAGGCTGTATCATTGTCGGAATTCGGCCACCCAGAACAGCACCTGCATCCCCTTTTAGCTTCATGCTAGCGGCTGCCTCTAGGTGGCAGCACTTGCCTCATAGATAGCGTAAAATAGTTACTACGCATGCGTAGTAGCTAGAATCGTAAAATTAGGCACGTATGTTAAAAATTACGGGGTTGTGAATCCGGCCTATGATGGACAGTTTTACAACATACCGACGTGCAGCAGTTGAATGGTGACTTTTGCAGCCAGTCTTTTTCCACAGTGGCGGTGATGTGACTCCTGCAGTCACGAAGATCGTGATCCGTCGACAAGTGAGATCCTGTATCCTAGCCCTACCCTAAACCCTCCCCTAAGCCTCCATTTCCTACCGTCTAACATTAACCTTCCACTTCTTGAGCGCTAGACCTAATCCTCCTTGTCCCACAGCCTAACCCTAACCTTCCTCTTAACCTCTAAATTTAACCCTCCCTTCTTGAGCCTTAACCCTAACCTGAGCCCGACGCAGTCAATGCAGCCTGTTGCTATGGTTACTCATCCCAATAACAATTTTCTATTTTGCTATCTGCCATTCAGCTGGAGGCTGTATCATTGTCGGAATTCGGCCACCCAGACCAGCACCTGCATCCCCTTTTAGCTTCATACTAGCGGCTGCCTCTAGGTGGCAGCACTTGCCTCATGTTGTTAGATGTGTGCTTTTAATAAGCATGTTATGAGTTCTTGTTCTTCTTTCTTAATATGTGACCCAGGCTCTTAATTCACTTATGATGCTTGACATGAAGTTTAGGAAACACGTGCAATATATACAGAAGAAAGATGGCGAAATATCAGACCGGAGCTTAATAATGTGCGGAGAGAATAGACAGATGATATTAATTCCCATCGCAGTGTAAACAGCCCAGAGTGTGAATGAGTGATGATAGTCATTAACATTATACATGTAGGTTGTGCAGCCTTGGTAAGAGGAGGTGAATTGATGAGTGGATGTCACAGAATGTGACTGCTGAATCATGCTCTCAATAAACTCATGGTCACCATTCAAGGAGAAACTCATAGCTCTGGACTTTTATTAAGGACATTACACTGATGAGGGTGCTCATTCATCAACGCTTAGCACAATGTCATTTCATTATATTATTTTTCAAATAAACTATATTTAGTCTATTGCTATATTTAGGTGCACAGTGAAACAAATAATGCTTGGTAATTAAGTCCGACTTCTGATTATTCCCTAACATCCATGGGGTTGGTTCAGATTGTGGCTGCCTTTTTGTGCTGTGCATCCGTAATACCCAATAGTAATGGATTCTAACCAATCCAGAGGAATGATGTGACGAGTGTGGGTCCCCGTTGCCAACTGCCCTATTTCGATAGTACCGAACACGGTGCATGAAAGGTAAGGAATCCCGCTCCTTAACCCTAACCCTAATTCTCCCCTTCAGCCTAACCCCAAGTCCCCCCCACAACCTAACTCTAAGT
>WWET01000123.1:639183-664780 GCA_011038615.1 Limnodynastes dumerilii | reverse complement strand
TTGTTCGCTTGCAAGTTTCCTTTTTTTTGACCCAGCATTTCTTCCAGATAAAAACTGGGTTGACCAATACCTGGTTTTTCGGCGGTGTAGAATGGTGCAGGTCTTTTTCTCCAAAATTAAATTTAATGTGTGCTAGGGGCCCCCAGAAGTTAGTTGCCCTGGGGCCCCCACAATCCTTAATCCGGCCCTGCACCTGGGCAAAACCTTTTTGAATTACAAATTTCATCTGTTTCAAACAATGTTAGAGTTGAGAGGTGATGTTTCATAGCCCAAGTCTAAATAACAGTTTAACAGTAAGGCTGGACAATATCTGTTTAATATTGGTCAATGTCTATTCTCCCTGCATGCAAAGAATAAAATTAATTTAATTTGACATCCCCTGAAATTCAATATGTTTCCCCAGGTGTGACTTTCCACCTTATTTCCTCTTATTTTTAAACTCCGGATTCAGCCCATCTTCATTAGCAGTTTCTACAAGGAAAACGCAATAATAATAATAATTAAAAAAAAATAGTAATAAATCTCATTATTCTAATATATGATCTACAGCTGCTCCTAAAGGGATGATAAATCCCAAAGAAAGACAAAATAACTACAAATGTGCACTAGTTGAAATCTATTAATGTATTTAATAACATACACTGAAAATTATTAAAACCAATCAGATACTTAATACTATAAAAATAGTTGACAATATAATGTATTCTAATAATATCCACCGTATCCTATGATATATTACTAAAGGCAACATCTCCACTTTTCCAAAGCCGCAGCTTAGTAAATCTGGCCCAATGAGTATTGTGGGCAGGACTGGGGGAAACCAGTAAGCGGGGTAAGTGTGGCGGGGTGGCACCAAGCCAGAGAGGTGCATCTCTCCACCACAATCTCCTGCTGGTCCTGCCGCCAGACAAAAAAAATACCAAAAGATTAAGTTCCTTACCTAATATAGCGGAGCCGGCGCTGGGACCCAGCGTCCTCCTTCTTCCGTTCTGGCTCCTTCCTGTTTCCTTGGGCCTGATCCAGCGCTACGAAAATTCGCACGACGGGCGAATGCGTACGTTCGACCGTGCGAAAAACCATACACGCCCCTAACACTCCCATAGTAAAGTACCTGCATACGACGCCTATACCCTACACTGGGTACGACCGTCGCCCGTACGAAAATTCGCAGAAAATACGCTGAGCGTACGGGCTTAGCACGCCCATACTGTACAATTTAAATGGCTATCCCCGCCTCCCTGTAGTAAAACGGGCGCCCAGCCGACCATCGTAAAGAACGCACGCCCCGCGAGCGAAAAATACGCTCACAATACGCCCGCTATTCGCTCATGACGCTCGGGCGACCGGAAGCTGTCATACTGGGCATGCGCGTTGCGAATTTTTCCCCGAATTTTCGCATACGCTCGTCGTACGCTCGCTTGCGGTCGTTGCTCTGGATCAGGCCCCTTCTCACTAAACATCGGGCGTGATGTCATCACGTCCGACGTTATTAGTGAGGAGCGTGCAGGAGTCGGGACAGAAGAAAGAAAAACAAGAGAAGAAAGAAGGTAAGTAATGGCAAAAGCAGGGTCCTGTAACGTTCATCAAAGGGTGCACAAGCAGGGTGGTTATCAAAAGGGGGCACCAGCAGGGTTATGATGATAAAAGGGGGCACAAACATGGTGATTATTAAAAGGGGGCACAAACAGGGTGATGATGATAAAAGGGGCACAAAGCAGGGTGATGATGATAAAAGGGGGCACAAGCAGGGTGATTATCACAAGGGAGTACAAGCAGGGTGATTATCAAAAGAGGGCACAAGCAGGGTGATGATAAAAGGGGCACAAGCAGGGTGATGATGATAAAAGGGGGACACAAGCAGGGTGATTATCAAAAGGGGGCACAAACAGGGTGATGATGATAAAAGGGGGCACAAGCAGGGTAATGTTGATAAAAAGGGGCATAGGCAGGGTGATTATAAAATGGGACACATGCAGGGTGATGATGATAAAAGGAGGCACATTGTGGGCATAATATGATGAAGGAAAATTATTTTATGATTTGTATTAATAGAAGAAATGTATAAAAGGGGAGGGTGCCAATTCAGTTTTTGGATGGGGGTGCCAGACATGCTACCACTGGCCCTGGTTGTGGGCTGCTTATAAATGCATTGCCTTGTATTTATCTTTGTTGGAAATAGCAGCATTACATATTGTCTCTTTAAGTGTTAACTATAGCAATGACATCAGCACTAGGCTGAGCAACTGAGCATGTGCAGTAATTTCCCGCCCTTAAGCTCCCTATATTAAGTGCTGTACTGAGGTCCAGAGCTCAGATTCAAGTCAGTCAGAGAGTGTGTGACTGAATGTCACAGAGAGGAATTCCTTCATTGTCAGCCCCTCATAGCTTTTACCTCAGTGGAGAGAATCTGTTTTCTCTTATGTGAATACAAAAAGACACAAAGCTACCGCACAATCCAAAAAATACCTATATATCTATGGCTTGCACAGGACAAAAAGGCAGGGTGCTGCACTAAAGATATCTCCCCTATCACATACAGGGAAAACAAAAATGATATTCTCAAGATAGTCCAAAAGGTATTATCTCCTGGAAATATATAGGGACAAAAGGAGAATATACAACTGGGAGATTTATGGCGCACACCTGTCTTATAGAGCAGAGTCAGAGACAGAAAATAACCATTATTAAAATAACATTTATTAACTTGCTCAATTAAAACATAAAGGTGAAAATATTTGTATGGATTCCATATATTATAGGCAGTAGGAAAATCTCCAGCATATATAGTATCAAGCTGCCAATATAAGAGGTACCGACAGAAAGAACACAGCGTTTGCAACACAATAACAATGCAAAGTATCCAATATACGAGGCAGGGCAAAGGAAGAAAACTACCTAATATGCAGGCAGAGAAAGAACCCTAAGTGGTATTTACATCCTCACAGACGCACTTCTGCTCATTAGAGAGCTTATCTGTCCCTTACCTATACCTATGGGCAATCATACTGAGCCTGCAGAAAGAAACACATGTAGTGCCGATTCATAGGATATCTCCGGTGCACACTTAGCCGCTGGTCTGCCGGTCCTATTGTCCTCCTGACGCGCGTTTCGCAAATGATGTGGTCTTTATCAAAGGTAAGTATAAGGTAAGAATATCAGGTGGGTTTAAATAGTCCCTTCCTCCAATCACTGCAATCAGAGTCTGCTTGATTGATATGACGCAAGAGCGCACCTGAATAGGTAACATAAGAAAACAACAAAATGTAAGAATAAAAATAATAAGTGGGAAACGGATGATATTACTATTAATATTAAAAATAATTAACTTTTACGATCACATATGCCCGCCCCGTCCCCTTATTACCATGTCTTGCTCCACCTTGACATACTTTACGTATGCCGACCCTTATGGCATCGCACGCGCACAACCTTCTAGACAGGAGACTTACGTACGCACTGTACGTAATTCCCCTGTCGTCCGTAGTGCAGGATTGAGCCCTATATTCTTATGAATATACAAAAACGCAAACAGTGAAGTTCATATGAACTAAACAGAAAAGTAAACAGGTTCACCTGTAATTAATTATCTGTTACTCTATTTAAAAATGAAGCCAACAAATAACATACCCTATTTCAGAAAAGCTTTGCTGGAGAAACGCGTCAGCGGGGGAAATGTTTCCAGATCTCATTGTACCAGAGCAAGGAAATAATACAATCAATGTTTTAACAAAGGTCTTCTGGTACCAGATATTAATATTCAGCATGACCAATAATCAGTTTATGTTCAACAATTGTCGATATTTGACAATAGGATAAACTATACTCATAATAGCCTGCTTCTCCACCACACTGATTAATTCCCCCTGCAATCAACATGGTTTTGCCCAGGAGTGACTTTAAGTTCTTATTTTAAGAAGATTCTTAAGTGTGAATCAGGTCCTTTGTCCCTATATATTTCCAGGAGATAATACATTTTGGACTATCTTGAGAATATCATTTTTGTTTTCTCTTATGTGAAACCTGATACCTTTGCTGTCATTGAACGCTGTACATCTATATAAATTGCATCCTGAACAAAGAATTGATCTCCTGTATATGATGCCTGTTATATTTTACAGAAACCAATGTTCCTGTGCTTTTAGAAAATCAACAACCTGGGTAAACATTTTCCTTCGTTATTATTGTGGCTTAACCTCCATTCTATTTTTTTTATACTTTCATTTCCCTTTAACACAAAATTCCAATTCAGTTTGAAAATATATACATACACCCTGCTGTGTACTATGTCAGTGTGTGAATAAATATCGCAATTTTATCCAACGAGATTTTCATCTTTAATTAACTTAGGCAAACATTTTGCAGTCAAAAGACTTGGATAAACTTTTGTTCTAATCCCTTAATAAAACATATCCATAAACTGCAATTAGATCTATCAGCTACGATCTATTTGATATATAGAGAGAGGAAATCACACTTGCGATAAGCAAAGTGTACAGGCAATACAAATATTTCACTTTCCAAAAGTTTCATCTGTAAAATAACATTTAAAAATAAACAGAGGGAAAGGTTTAATTTCAGATAGAATTAAATGTTAGTAACATCTAAATCTATGGGAATTAGACAACTGCACAGAAATAACAATATTTCTACGTGCCTATTTTACTGCCTATCTAGGACAGCATGGTGGCTCAGTGAGTAGCACTTGTGCCTCACAGCGCTGAGATCATGACTTCCATTCCTGGACCCGGACCTTATCTGTGTGGAGTTTTATGTTCTCCCCGTGTCTGCGTGGGTGTGATTCAGTTTCCTCCCACATGCCAAAAAACATGCTGATATATTAAGTGGTTGTTAAAAAACAATTAACCCTAGTGAGTGTGATTGGGAGTGTGGCTCCAGGGGAGTGAGTGACAAGTGTACTCTATAATAACTGGTGGGTTTGAGGAAGAGTTGCTTCACAGGATGGGTTATTATCCGTCATCAAATTCTACAGAATAATTCTATAATTATAGGAAGAGGGTGGGGCATCACCAATGGGGGTGGCTGCATTTTTGTACCAGGAGAGTGTAAGGGTAGTGCAGAAATGCTGCATTATTTGCATGTTGGAGGCAGCACAGTAGCTCGATAGTTATTACTTTTGCCTCTCAGAACTAAGTTCATGAGTTCGATTCCCAGCCAAGGCATGCTAGTAGATTAATTGTTTACTGACTAATTTTTTATGAATGGGTGAGTATGCCATTCGGTATACTCACTCATTGACATTCGGAAAGAAGAAATTACTCCGCCGTGCCTCCGCCATCGCTCTCAGGACCGAGGGGACAGGTGAGTCAACTCTTTCTGTGGGGTTAGGGTCAGGCTGTAGGGGAGGGAGGGTTAGGGTCAGACTGTAGGGGAGGGAGGGTTAGGGCCAGGCTGCCAGGAAGGAGGGTTAGGGTAGTAAGAGGGGAGGGTTAGGGGAAGTAGTGAGGGACTTTTTTTTCCACTTTCTGGAGCACCGAAAGCTCCAGAAGTCCAACACCGGTCTGTCTGTGATTGTGTGTGTTAGGAACTTAGGACCGTATTTACACCTAAGAAGCAGACACTTCTTAGGTGCGGATATATATAGTGTCTGCAGCTCTGTGGTGACTCACCCCTCACCCCTCTTTAAACCAGCCCCCAAACCTGTGTCCTATTACCGGGACTCACAAAGCCACACCCCTTTTTCAAATTTTCAATTTTTTTTTTTTTTTTCAATGTTCATTGTGGGGGTTTCTGGGCTACACCCCCCTCCCAGGTGCACCACTGATACCTCTTCAAACAAAAGAGGAGCTGCTGGGTGGCCTCAAAAGTCACAGGCCCCCGGTGAAATTCCCAGGAAGTCCTATGGTGAATTGGCCTCTGCCAAGTCTCCTAATTGCCTCCTTCCTGTAAAGTCTGTATTATCAAATATCTTTAAGGAAAAGGGGAAAGGAGGGAGGGACGAACCCTTTTCTTGGTCGTTGCACAAAGCCAATATTAAATATATGGGATAAGTACACTAATCCATTATTTTTCGTCATTGTGCTAAGTTCTTTTTCAAACTCTATTGTATGACCTACATGGGCCTGATCCAGAGTTTTGAGAGAATCGGTAAATTACCCCTTTTAGGAAATCAGCACCTGTGTGGGCACCACATTCCCAGGACGAATCTGGATCCTCTAGATATAGAATTGTACACTTACCAGACTTCCATATACTCCCCATTTTACATGAAGACGATGCAGAAAAGTTCAGGTAGGGGGTCACCTAGCGGAAATCCTTACACGCAAAGTGGCGGGGGTCTGGCTTAAGTTCCACGAAAGCTAGTTGCTTATCAGTGCACCTGACCACTAGGTGGCAAAAAGGGGAACCAGATACAATCCTGTCATTAGGGAGCACCCCAATGCCAGAAGTGGCGGAAGAAAGATGCCATGGGTTAATCAGCATTACCAAATAGTTTTATAAGATAGAAAGAAGTCAAGTACATTGACTTCAGCTCTCTAGTGAATGTCAGCTAAAATCTGATTGGTTGCTATGGGAAACATCCCTACTTTTCCAAACCCGCAGCTTAGTAAATCTGGCCCTTAGTGTTCCATTTTAAAGTGAATTCATGTCTTGCCGTCTGGTGCAGGGGAAGTATTTTTGTGGTCAGATGAAAGATATAAATAAAATCCTCTTTACTTAATAACTACAGAGACCAGTAAATAGAGACCAGTAACTCATTGACACTCTTGGAATAGAATCATTGTAGGTTTTATTTATACAGACCAATGCAGAACAAACATTTCTTATAACTTGGCATGGAGATAAATTCAATAGCAGGCTGTATCAGCAGAATCACTAATGCAATTTAAACACATCCGCTCTTTCTTCATACATTTGAGAAGTGTAAAAGATCCCCTGAGCCCAGCGTATTATTGATGATCTGTGACTTGTCTTTCAGATGTGTACGTTTTATAAATTTTCCGAAAGCATGAGAGATTTATGAAACAAAAGAACGCCGTAGAAACATAATAACATATATTTCTCCAAAACAGTTTGTGAAGTCAAATGTATCACTTGTAATGTGGGCTACCAGGAGCTTCTTTTAGATCAGGGTTATCGACTCACCCGGAATGTCCGGGAGACTCCCGAAATTCGGGCAGTTCTCCCGGTATCCCATGGTATCCCCGGTATCCCATTTCATGGAAACCACGGCCTCAACTCCTGCCCCCCTGCCTAGCAACACTAGTATATTAGTGTTGCTAGGGCCAGGGAGCGACTTGATGACGCAATTTGCGCCATCAAACCCCGTCCTGATGCCTATTTAAGCTAAAACTGTGTAAATATGACGCAGGGGGTGGGGCTTAATGATGCAATTTGCATAAATCGCATCATTGAGCCCCGCCCCCTGCATGCGTTGCTAGCTTCCCTCTGGGATCTGGGTATTATCTATTATCTAACTATTAAATGATTAGTTCAATTGTTTTAATACTAATTTTAACTTGTCACATTGTAAGTTTAACCCTTAAAGTGCCTTGGGCCAATGATCTACCTGTATAATGTTTGCTATTAAGTTACAAAAGTATTTCTTGTTTCTATTTTATTTATTTAAACATTTAAAATTTTTAAATTCTGTTATCATTTACCAATTTGTTTTATTTTTACATTTCAAACTGGTTTGTTTTTATAAACTTTTATTTTTAAAAAAATTAATATATTGTAAAAGATGTTTTATATACTGGAAAACTTGCTAATACATTAAAAACATAAAGGAAAGATGTATAGGATAGCAAAAAACCATAAATAAATCAACTTACGAGTGGTAGAGGGCTACCTTATATTTTTCTGTGCATATGGTTGCTTCCGCAAAGCAGTCTTAAGGCGCCCATCCACTAGAGCATTTATCGGCCTGATCGTGCAATTATCGGGTGATTGGGCAAATAATCGCTCTAGTGAATGGCCAAGATCCATTTTTCAAACGCCAAATAAATGTACAAGAAACGCTCTGGTGATTCTTTGGTGATTCATTTTTATCGGGAGCAAGCTAAATGGCTCCCTATCCCTGCAATAGATTCCGCTCCATATCTCTGTACAAAGCTGATCTGTCAGATTTGAATTATACCTTCCAAGTTGTCAGAGCAGCACAGTGCACAGATATACAGCAGCGGCTATTGCAGGCAGACATACAGACAAGAATCAGCCGAAGCCGCGCTTCACACAGCACAGTTTCGGCAGATCCCTGTCTGTACTACTCCCTGCAATAGCCGCTGTATATTTGTATACTTTGCTGCTCTGACAGCTTTGAAGGTATAATTCAGAGCTGACAGAGCAGCTTTGTACATAGATATGGAGAGCCCTGCCTCCCCCCCTCTTCTGCTAGGATTATCGGTCGGGGCAGAGGAGGTGTATGGTGCCGATAACAGGACATTTCCCTTGCGGGAAATCGTCCCGTTTATCGGGCCACCCCCTGCTGGGACCAATAAACGTCCTAGTGGATGGCCACCTTTACTTGTGAATCAGTCTTATCTCTAGAGGAACGCCCATACCGTGTGCAGCTCATTTGCTTTAAGAGTCTTTAAGAGTCCCTCTAGCCACGCATGTGGAACTCATTATGTACTGAAGCGTGAATCAGTCCTATGTCAGCCGTCCATGTCTATGTCCATGGTTTCCATGCGTATTTTTGAGTTATGGGCATGCGCAGTATATCCGTTCTTAAAAATACACACGGAGATGCTGTACGTTCCTAGTTGTGAAAACGGCCCATAGAGTTTAAAGTAAGAGGAAAGCAGGTGGAAAGTTACTCCTGGGTAAAACCATGTTGAAATTCAGGGGGGGTTAAATTAATATCATTGGGCCAGATCCTGAGCTAAGTACGCTAGCCAATGACATAAAATCGCCCATTAGAATTTACTGCGCATGCGCGCGCAGATGTTACGCCACATAATTCCTAACATACGTACCATCTGCGTAAAAATAAACAAAGGGGTGGGGGCATCAATATGACACCCGTAATTACGCTTTGGAGGCGGATGGCGGCATATAAAATGGACAGTATGGGCTGGGTTTGGCCGTCACCTACGTAAATTCCTTACGTACATCAGTACTTACGCTAGGAAAAGTTAAGGTAGAGTTCGGGAAGCGTAAAACGGCCAAAGTACGTACGACCGAGGGGAGTGCCTAGGGGAGTGCAGAGTAATTGCGCTAGTATATACGCTACGCGTTCTAGCGTAACTAGCCCGTAGGCCTGGATTTACCCCATTGTTTGCATGCAGGGAGAATATTTGGCTTTGGCTTATTGCACACAGATGCTGACCAGCTGACATCTATTATATAAAGAGTAACACCGCCCCTCACCTTTATAAATGAGTGACAGCGGGATGGGCCAATAAGTGCGGTATCCCGTGTAGTACACTGGCCATAGGTGGTTTGTGTGAGCAGAGCTTGCTGCCACTGAGTCAATGAAAGGGAAGCAATTGTAATTTATTTTATTTATTTATTTAGTAACAGGTTTTTATATAGCGCCATCAGATTACATAGCGCTTTACAATTTTAACAATCATTATAACAGGACTGGGTGGTAACATAAATACAATAAAAATAAAGCAACACTTGTACCTAGAAAAAGATTTGATTGTAGCTTGGGGTTTGTTTTCTTACTCATATATAACCTTGGAATTTCTTTTGCCTGGGCTATGAAAGCAATTGGTTAGTGGGATACAGCATCTAAAGAAACTTTTTATAGCTGTTGGAGCAACTTTAATGAGTTTTAGTGAACTTTCACCAGTTTGTTAATGTACGACATATGTGTCACATTCAAAGAGTTTAGAGGTCATATTAAGGGCACTCGCATGGATACAGAGATGTAGCGTGGATCTACTATTGAATCCAACTAGTAATGGGCCAGATCCTGAGCGAAGTGCGCTAGCCAATGACGTAAAATCGCCCATTAGTATTTACTGCGCATGCGCGCGCAGATGTTACGCCACATAATTTCTAACATACGTACCATCTGCGTAAAAATAAACAAAGGGACGGGGGCATCAATATGACACCCGTAATTACGCTGTGAAGGCAGATGGAGGCATTTAAATTGGACAGTATGGGCCGGGTTTGGCCGTCACGTACGTAAATCCCTTACGTACATCAGTACTTACGCTAGTAAAAGTTAAGGTAGAGTTTGGGAAGCGTAAAACGGCCAGAGTACGTACGACCGAGGGGAGTGGCTAGGGGAGTGCATAGAAATTACGCTAGTAAATACGCTACGTGTTCTAGCGTAACTAGCCCGTAGGTCTGGATTTACCCCATTGTTTGCATGCAGGGAGAATATTTGGCTTTGGCTTATTGCACACAGATGCTGACCAGCTGACATCTATTATATAAAGAGTAACACCGCCCCTTTATAAATGAGTGACAGCGGGATGGGCCAATAAGTGCGGTATCCCGTGTAGTACACTGGCCATAGGTGGTTTGTGTGAGCAGAGCTTGCTGCCACTGAGTCAATGAAAGGGAAGCAATTGTAATTTATTTTATTTATTTATTTAGTAACAGGTTTTTATATAGCGCCATCAGATTACATAGCGCTTTACAATTTTAACAATCATTATAACAGGACTGGGTGGTAACATACAGATTGGGTGGGTAAGAGGATCCTGCCACAGGCTTACACTCTATAGGATATTAGTCATACATAAGGGAAAGTGCTATGCAATCACACAGCGGACCAGCCAGCTTGCATGGTAATCTTACGTTTTCCATCCTTTTGATGAATTTATACTGTTTGGATACTTCATTCCATCCTCTTTCCATTTCTATATATTGTTATAATAGGATGCAGGCCAGGATTCAGACCACCGGACGTCCATATTTGACCGTCATTTGCTTCTGCGCATGCGCAGTACATTTTTAACGTAATCTACGTATCGTTACGTAGATTGCGCATATGCGGTCTTAAAGACAATACGTCCGGTGGTCTGAATCTAGGCCACAATCTTTATTTCGACAGTGATAGGGTCCAAATTTTGAAATATTTTGATGTCATCACGGCTACCATGAAGAAAGATGTAAATTAGACATAGTGCCTGGTAAGAATGGCGACATTTACGTAATCAAGCTCTGCCCAGTACTTGCTACCCTCTACTTTACTTTCCCACTTAGTGATTAGGGTTAGGAATTAGGGTCAGGATTAGTGTAATGCTGAACAATGTACATGTCGACATTACAATATTCTACAGGACAGGTGATCAATTAACACTGACAGCATATTAGTGCCGGAATGTTAACTGCCAGCATTCAGACCATCGGAACAGCAAACCAAACCCATTATAATACATAAACATGTTATAGATGTTATGATATGTAGATTCAATAGGAAATCTTGCCACAGTGTCCATGTATTACTCTCTGGTTAATCTCCTGCTGGTGAGATGAAGGGCCAGGTCCAGAATGAAGTCCGACGGGGGACTTACACAAGTCATTTGATGTTTTTTGCTGTCACCTAGCAGAGAAAAAAAAATGGGAAGGTTTAAATAGAGCAGCCCGCTCTACATACTCATTCTTATTATCCCCTGAAGAAGTCCGTAAGCGGCGTATTTATGCCATTGGATGAAATGGATACTGTGCATCCCTTTGAAATTGAGATTGCTTATTGGTGTCTGGTACACAATTTGGTATTACTAACCACACAGTGGTGTCCTCCTATATATCTATTAAGCAATCCTTGGGTATTCTCTTTCTTATCCCTTAACTTTATTAATTTATATTAATTACTATACTATATGCGATTATTTAGTTTTTTTTCTTTTTTATGAGCACATGTTAATTATATTATACACGGATTTAAGGAGTTTCCTGACTGAAACTTGGATCAAGAACACTGGTTTATATATACCTGCTCCAAACTCTACCCATTCGGATCCCGCAGTCTCTCTTCTCTGAGTTTCGGAAACTTTGTTGCTCCTTTATCTGGCAAGATAGGAGGCCACGCTGTCAGCTTTGCATCCTTTATAAACCACAAATCAAGGGGGTCTGCAACTCCCCAACTTGCAGTATTATTACTATGCCTCACAGCTTAGCAGAATTTTAGATTGGACCCGGAGGACCACCTCCAAGCAATGGGTAGGACTGGAATCAGATAGTCTTCCACATCCCTTACATGCTATGCCTTGGCTCTGACTGATCCCACAGATTACCCATCCTACTATAGGCCCGACTCTTGACTGCTGGAGGCATCTGCGCGGGAAACAAGGGATCTCTTCAACACAATCGCGCCTAACCCCACTACTTTATAATCCGGACTTCCCCCTGGGACTTTCATCACCATCATCTCTACAAACATGGGAAGAAGCAGGGGTGACACGGGTTGGTCAGCTGGTGCAAAGGGGGAAACTGCTCGCTTTTTGTGACATCCAAAAGGAGTTCGGGCTGGAGGGACAGGAGATGTGGGTTTACTTGCAAATCAAACACTACCTATCCTCCCCTTCCAGAGCTGAACATTTTTACCGTCCCAAAACCCATTATGAAACATTATGCACAAACCCCTCTATGCCTGATTACATTGTCTCCAGATTATATCGGCTTCTACTGGATACTGATACAACCCCGCCTGCTTTTGTTCAGACTTGGACCTCTGAACTTCAGCTGTCTTTGACTGAAGAGGAGTGGGAAAAGATCTTTGGAGCCACACACCTCGGCTCATTAAGTTTATCTGTGCAGGAGACACAATACAAAATATTATCCCGATGGTACATGACACCACACCGTCTTCACAATATTTCTTCCGCTCACTCCGCGCAATGTTGGAGATGCTTGGAAGCTGTAGGCACGTACACCCACATTTGGTGGTATTGCCCACGCCTACAGTACTTTTGGCAGTCTGTCGCCAGCATCGCCCAGAAAATTACTGATATGGCAATTCCCATGTCCCTTTTGAATAACCCCCAGTGTTCCCTATCATATCAACCTATAAATGCTCACTCTTTGCTAGGTTAAGCAGCGCAGCAAAGGCAATTATACCTACACATTGGAGGTCACGTCCTCCACCTACAATCAAAGAATGGTTTAACAGAATAGACTATTACATGTTAATGGAGGACATTATCACATCTGTTGAGGATAAGTGAGGGTTATGTATAAATCTGGTTTCCCTGGCCGTAGTTTTAAGACTGCCCTGACTTCCATACCTGAACCCACCTAGCCCCAACAGTTTCGCCATTGGTCTTAGATGAATAGTAGTCTACAGTAAACTTATACTTAACACCTGCTTGCCTGATAATCTGCTTTTAGTAATATATCAAAGCTTTGCCTGAATTCCTATTTCCTATACCCAATAGCCCCCCTACCCCACACCCTACCTACCCCTGCTTAAGTAAAATTACAAAACTGTACGTGCCTTCCTTCCCTAATGGCATATGCACTTACACAGATTGGACGTCATAGTGATGTAACTAGAAGCGCCTGAGATATATGTTTGTTCAGACTTGTTCTTGTCTCCAACATATTGCGCTGTATTTGCATTTTTTTTGTATTATTCTGTGGATTTTTATGCCTTTACTGCTTACACAAAAATGTCTGTAACCTTTTATGCAGTTTTGCAATAAATAAAGAATATTAAAAAAGAAAGATAGATAGATAGATAGATAGATAGATAGATAGATAGATAGATAGATAGACAGACAGGCATAAGTCATATTTTGATGATACAAAGCTTCTATTGTTCTACACTGTGTTCTTTGTTATACCTTGTTTTGTTGAAAACTTTCTTTATTCATAATGTGTCACACATTTTATATATTTTATATCGCGAACAGCAGGTTGAGCTGAGAATAATGCACCCATGTGATTCAGGAACATGATAAATAAATGTGTTCTTGTTTGTGGAAATCTGTCATAGGCAACAATTTTATCTCAGCCCATTGTGGCTACTAAAAATCAGATTTTTCTTTTTCTTTTTCGTTTTTTACATTTTTATGCAAGCACAGCCTAAAACAATAGTTTCCATAATATACGACTATAGAAAGAAAAGAGAAATGTAAAAGATAAACTTGAGACCAAAGCGTTAGAATTTATGAGTATGGAGAAAAGAGAAAGTAGATAGTAATAAAGGAAATTTATTTTGCCTCAGGTGTCATATTTAATGCCAAAACACACAATGTGCAATTTGAAACTGGAAGATTATGGCTGTGGTATATTACAGACTTTCCCTTATGTAAATGTTGCATCTATTAAAAACATATTTATGGAGAAAATACAGGATGTATTTGTTATATAGTATTTGTGTGTCATTTTATGCTATGCAGGCTTCTTTACAAGCCTCTGGTTCTGTAGAATAATGGCTCGGTCTCTCCACACATATTTACATACCTTGGTATTGTTACTCATCTGACCATAAAGACTTCTACATACCGTATTTCCCCACGTATAAGACGCTCACTGACGCTGTGTGACCTAAGGTCACGTAACGTCAGTGTAAAGCACGCACCGCCAGGGAGCCAGCCGGAGTCAAGAGCTGCGGGTGAGAGAGCCTGAAACTGCCGGAGGGACCGCCGGAGGGACTGAAAAGGTAAGTTCAGTCTGAGACTGGTTTTTAGACCTATTTTTGGTCTAAAAA
Organism: Limnodynastes dumerilii; assembly: GCA_011038615.1. Lineage (NCBI taxonomy): Eukaryota > Metazoa > Chordata > Amphibia > Anura > Limnodynastidae > Limnodynastes > Limnodynastes dumerilii. The sequence goes on along the minus strand of WWET01000123.1, from coordinate 650,199 downwards.
AGGTGCGTCTTATACATGGGGAAATACGGTATTTCTTTTTGTTGTAATAATATTGCTTCATTACTGTTACTTGAGTACAGGTTCAGTTCAAGGTCTACGCAGTACATATAGAGAAAGGGGGTTCCATTCTTACAAAAAATAACCACTTGTCACATGTTAGGTACACATGACCTCCAGATACTAAAAGTTTAAAGTTTTTTTTATGTCAACTGATTCCTATTATTAAAATGTTTCTAAAACAATAGAATAGATGACTAAAGAAAACACTTTATTATCAAGAGTTTTAGGCCTAAATTGATTTAATTTCTTGTTAATATTTACTTGAAATCTAACATAAATCAATAAACATAGAGAGTCACTGAAAGTAAACTGCTTGCATTGAGTGCATTTGTGAAATGAGGGCAGAGAGATATACAAGCCATTATGATATTAAAAGATATATATTTGATCACAAGACATGCCTAATGCTGATCCCAATATATATCTCTTGGGGACAAGCACAAGACACGCCTCCTCTAGCTGAGCACAAGACACACCTCCAACTGGCTGAGCACAAGACACACCTCCTCTGGCTGATCACAAGACACACCTCCTCTGGGTGATCACAAGACACACCTCCTCTGGCTGATCACAAGACACACCTCCCCTGGCTGATCACAAGACACACCTCCTCTGGCTGATCACAAGACACACACACTATGGCTAAGCACAAGTCACGCCTCCTCCAGCTGAGCACAAGACTCTCCTCCTCTGGTTGATAACAAGACATCCCCCCCCCCATGCTGACACCAAGATATAGCTCCTGGGGCCTAGCACAAGACTCGTCTCCTCTGACTGAGCACAAGCTACACTTCTTCTAGCTGAGCACAAGACACACCTGCTCTAGCTGAACACAAGACACACCTCCTCTGCCTTATCACAAGACCCACCTCCTCTGAATTAGTTAATAAGTAAGGAATTTCTGTACCTTTTTTCAACTGGGAAGTATATCATTTACCTGGAATGTGGAAAGAGACACAATAAGCTATGTGAGACTAGCAAATATCAGCAATAAGCACATAAGAAGACTATTGGTGCAGTTTTGTATGGACAGGCTTTATTGCTGATACCTTTCTGAATACTGGACTCACAGAATTGGAACTAAATAGCTCAGCCCATTAATGAGGCACATGTAATAGATTTCCCCCTGGGACTGATGGGATTCTTTCAATAACCCCCTAATGCAAGTAATGTGAGCTCCAGGGTGGAAGCCGACACAGCTGGCAGATCTCTGGATAGAGAGGGGGCGGAGTACAATTCACACATTACCCCACCCAATGCACGCGCAGTGTCACCATCAAGCATTGACCTGTCTTGGGGCCCCTCCCTCTCCTCTGAGTCCCCATACTAGCAGCGCCCCCTGCACCCTCGGTAGTTATGACACCGGTGAGATCTTAATGGATCTTAATGGATAAAGGGCTCCTTATACTATTAGGAGCGCAGACAGCGCTAATTAAGGAACCCATGCTTGTTGCTAGGACACATTGATGGCCACATTTACGAATACTTAACCCTCCGACGAGGTCCCGCAATTATCTGCAGGAGTTTTGTTCGGCTTCTCTCATACATGAAGTCTCGGCGCATGCGCAGTAGCTATATTTTGGGACTTGAAAAATGTCAAGTCCCAAAAGTAAAATTCACTTAACTTCAGGGAGAGAGACATTACCAGAGTATCCATTGGTGTTCCTTCTTTATATTGTATGAACAAGGAACACCATTGGTGATTACAGTAGGCAAAATATATATTTAAATGTTTAAATATTATTTATTGATTTATTATTATTATTATTATTATTTAATAAAAACAAAATACAGTGAATATTTTAATTTACACACACATGCTGGCTGTGTACTCCAGCGATCTCCATATACTTTCCCCTCCCTTTTCCTCCCCCTAATAGCTGTTATTAGGAGGAGGAATAGGGGGTATACCGCTAGAATACTGTCACTAATGCCATCCTGAGATGGCGTTATCTATAGTATCGGTGTGGGTTGTTAAACTTAGTAATGTTGTAGCCATCATGACGTGAGCCAATGCAAAAGTTCTGTACAGGAGAAAAATACATTTTATTCTAAACCTTATTTTTATTTTGTAGTCTGTAAAAACAGGAATAATGCAAAGAATACAACAGTGGGCGCAGCGCTGACCTCCTGAGAAATATTGCCGTCCTCTATCTCTTCAGCAATCACTTTATCAGACCGCGGCACTTCCATCAGACCTGCCTCATAGCAGCTCAAAATAAAACCGCTTCTTGAGACTCTTATCACATCTTCCTATACAAGTACAGAGGATGGGACAGTCAAAGACTTTATTAACATCATGGATGCCAACATCAGGGACATTGTGAAAGCAAAACACTATCAAGGTGCTATCAGGGGTCTGTCCTGGTCCATCAAAGGGTGTGTCCTGTGAGTAGCTCCACCCATGGGTGTGTCTAGTGCTGCCAGGAAAACTATTTCTCAGTATCAGTATTAATTGTGAAGACTGTGAATAGGAGATCCACTGACTTCTTCATCTCTATGTAAAGGATAAAAGTAGATGACACTGCAGCTAATTAACACGAGACCAAAGTGTATTTCTTATTTTGTGACTTGGGGCTGGATCCAGACCTTGTTAAGTGCACGAACTTAGTTACTCCTGGGCTAAACCATTTTGATTTCAGGGGAGTCATATTTCATCTGTTGCAAACAGTATTAGAGTTGAGAGGTGATGTTTCCTATCCCAAGTCTAAATAACAGTGTGATAGTATAGCTGGTCAGTATCTGTGTGCAGTAAGCAATTCAAAGCTATATCCCTGCATGCAAAGAATACAATTACCTTGGCTCCCCCTGAAATCAACATGGTTTAGCCCTTGAGTAACTAAGTTCATGCACTTAACAAGGTCTGGATCCAGCCCTTGGTCTCGCTAGTTGGCACTACTAGCGAGACCTGTTAGTAGCATGTAAAGGGTTTATTTTTGTTTTGCCAAGCCAATCCCCTTAGATTAAAACCTTTAATGACTGGACCCATAGATATGAAGTATGAAAGGTTTTTTTTCATTTATTTGAATGTATAGGGCAGCCCACATATTGTGAGTGGGACACTACAAGCCACAGCGGGCCCTGGGTGTCAGGGCATGCTTGCGCTTGTTGTTCCTCACATGCTAGAATGCCCTGGCAGCCATGTGTATGCTGATTCTTGGAGTACTAAAAGCACCAGCATGACTAAGCCTCTCTAAGGGGCAAATTAAAAAATGTGATGTCACTTTCCACATCCCATCATAAGTAGTCAGGGCCACTCCTACAAGTGGGGGGACCCAGGGCAAAGCTTCCTCAGGGGGCTCCTCCCATCCTGCAACCGGCATATGCAGAGTTTGATCGCTGATCTGCACATGTTCAATCTCCCTAGGGGAGGCTCTGTAAGAAGTCTACTCAAAAAGCATAGCGGAGAGTTTAAAACCGCATACAAATTATATGCAATTTTTACAACATTGCACCCCACAGCTACACCATGGGGAATATAATCAGCCCCGTGCAGTCATATCATAGCTTATGTTTCATTATTTAGTGTAACACAAGCAGGGCCACCTTCAGAATTTGTGGGGCCCGGGACACACTTGTGGGGCCCCACCCCCTATGTTACATCATCAGTGATGTCACATGGGCGGGGCCCCATGCACCTGGGTTACCATCTGGCCAGTGCGTAGTGAAATTCTTCCTTATGTATTGGCCCTGTAATGATGGCGGGCCCCCATCAGCTGTGGGTCCGGGACAGTCGCCCTGAACACAATTAATAGTTTGTGTATAAGTTGCATTCACATGAATCCTGTGCTCGCAGATGAAATATATACGATGTAAAGCACTGAAGTCAGAGTAAAATCCTTCCTTTTCATTACAATGCATTTCATCCTGTCTCCTGCTCCCTCATCCATAAATACTCTCTCGATGGACTCCGCTGTCACTTGGGATATGAAAAGTCTAAAATGTAATACCTGCAGATTGTAATATTTTTCAGAGTTAGTTCACTAAAAGTCCAGCACCTGACAGGCCCACGGTAAGGCTATGAATAAGGTTATACCCGAGAGACAGGAAGGGAGCGAGGAAACAATAGCAAAAAGGTTATATCGCCGCTATCTTATAAACAGAGGATAAAAGCAATACATAAAAGATATTACCGCACATTAGCGGTATATTTTCTCCTGAAGGTCAAACTATATTCTGAGAGCAGAGAGAAGTGTGACATGTATCCTCTTTATGTTCCAAATGAAGATAGAGGCAAACAGTACGACCTTTCATGGCAGTTATTCCCGTATTGAGAGTAGCGGACGTATAACATATACATCCGGTGTTTAGCGATTTTTACTACTGCGCATGCGTATATCTAACATATATGTTATACGTCCGGTACTCTGAATGAAGGCCTTAAAGTGTACTTTAGGAGGGTGACACTGACATTGTTGGAAGGGGTTTGGACTAATTTGGTGGGGGAAGGTCTTTTTTTTATTATTAGATGGCGTCCATCAGGTCAATTTAAAGCAAATACAGAGGTGAAGGGGTGTTGAAGGCATAGGCAGTGCTGCTGTCTCTCCCAGAATGTCCGGGAAACTCACGAAATTCGGGCAGTTCTCCCGTTATCCCGAGAGAGCCTGCAAATCTCCCGCAAGGGACTTAAGGCCACAGCCTCAAGTCCTGACCCCCTGCCTGGAAACACTAGCATCCTAGAGGGAGGGACGTGATTGTGCAATTTGCACCATCAAGCCCTGCCCCCATCCCTAATAAAGCTAAAAAAAAAGGGGTAATTAATAGTCATGAGCGGAGCTTAATGGTGTGATTTGCATAAATCGCATCATTAAGTCACACCTCTGCATGCATCTATGGCTTCCCTCTGGTATCTCCTGGAGAGAAGCTGTTAAAAGTCGGCAACCCTGGGCATAGGGAAACCCTCTTTTTCATGCCAACACTTATTATTGGAGAGAGACAGGACTTGTGAAGGAAAGGTGAGGCTATGATGAAGTTTGTTTACGCCCCCCACAAACATCAGATCTTCAAGGCTCCTGCAGCTGTCTAGGAGGGTGGATGTCCTCTTCTTAAGCTACTGTATCACGGGCTGCCCCATATTCTGGCAGCTGCAATCATGCGCTTAAGAGAAGGATGTCAGTCACTGACATTCATTCACATACACAGCTGCTGGAACCCTGAAGATTTTATGCTGCTGCAGCTATTTGGAAGCTGTTATGATACCCAGAATGACTTAATCACGTGATATCACCCATGTCCCAGTCAACCTTCATGCCACAAGGAGAGGCCTGAAAAAGAAAAAGAGCAAGAAAGAAAAGAGAAGAGAGTAAAAAAGAAGAGAGGGAAAGAAGAGAGAAGAGAGGGAAAGAAGAGAGTAGAGGGTAAAAAAGAAGAGAGAAGAGAGGGAAAGAAGAGAGAAGAGAGTAAAAAAAGAAGAGAGAAGAGAGTAAAAAAAAGAAGAGAAGAGAGGGAAAGAAGAGAGAAGAGAGGGAAAGAAGAGAGAAGAGAGGGAAAGAAGAGAGAAGAGAGTAAAAAAAAAAGAAGAGAAGAGAGGGAAAGAAGAGAGAAGAGAGGGAAAGAAGAGAGAAGAGAGAGAAAGAAAGAAGAGAGTAAAAAAGAAGAGAGTAAAAAATGAAGAGAAGAGAGGGAAAGAAGAGAGAAGAAAGGGAAAGAAGAGAGAAGAGAGTAAAAAATTAAGAGAAGAGAGGGAAAGAAGAGAGTTAAAAAGAAGAGAAGGAAGAGAGTAAGATCAAGTGATACGAGGAAGACAAAAAAGTTAGAGGCAGCAAAGAGGTAAGTGAACTGCAGGCAATATACGGCTGTGTGTGTAGATATATAGCTGTATACACTTACATCGATCTTTGTGTGTGTAGACAGATGTAGTCTTCAACTAACAGTAAGCACTCTGCGACCACTGCATACACCAATGTGGCCATCTAGTGTGAAAACGGAAAGCAGAATAAAAGCTCAAGACCCAAACACACGAAAAAGCTGATGGAAAAGGGGGATGTGGAATCTCCAAAGATATCGTAATCAGGGAGATTGCCAAAACTTCAGAGAGTCAGGGAGATCGCTCACTCTTCAGGGAGTCTCCCTGATATTCAGGGACAGTGGGCAAATATGTTTTTGCCACTGGCTCTGAAATATCTAGATACACGCTAGTGAAGTTGCCTAACTTCCCTTTCCTAACCAATAAATAGCCCCAAACATTTAGCTCCGCCCTTCCCATTTACTATTGGCTACTACTCAAAAATGTAGATCTCATTTTGCTTCTTCTTTTACTTTTAACCTCAAGATGCCCAGTGTCATCACACACAAACCAGGGGCTTATTTTTCATCAGACATCTTGCCCTTCCTCTCATATAATACTACATGCTCCTGTGCCTGAAGTAGGGTGGTATTTTAACCTTGACTCTGCCACTTTCTGGTAGATCGCTAAGAACAGCCAATCCAATAAAGCCACCAAACTCAGCTGACCAATTATATCATCCATAAGGTATATTGTATTTTGTTTCCAAGAATAAAAAATAATATTTTCTTGTAAACAAAATCAAATTTACTTTGAATTTTGTAAACACAAGAGTTTTTATTGGCAAAGTCATGACTAACCCTTTTCAAATTCAGGTAATTTCTCATTTAAGATACCTCATGAAAGTGGGATTGCAAGAATAAATTACATACTCTCTTGACTCATGTTACAGGTTTTGAAAATCTGTAGACCGTAACAAGAGCAAGACATTTACATATAAAGCAGCTGAAAATTGTCAAAAGCCTGAAGATTAATGTTATATGACCTGTTAGGAAACAAAACAACTGCTGGAGAGAATATTCTTAAAATAATGTTGCAAAGATTAAAATCTAAAAATAAAAATACATTTCATGGTAAAGTAAATACTCTAGCGCCACCTACAGGAGACACAGCCATAATGTAAGTTTATATGTAAAAATAACAATAAAGGACATGATAATAAGTAAAAATAAGGGTTATGCAGGAAATTATTTTTCATAAGGTTATAACAATTAACTTACACTATATAATATAAACTATATAATATATACTTTTTAATATTTTTGAGTATAATAAATATTGTGATTGTATGATTTTAATATCGGAGTCACCATTTTGTATATACTATTGTTTATATAGAGGGTACTGGGTACTGGAATTGTTAACTCTCTATAGTGAGGCTACTGGGAGCGTGGGGTATCCCTATATTGTAAGTGTAATCCTTTTCTTGATTGAAGAGACTAGGCAGAGGAACACAGGAGGGTTCCCCCTTACCCCTTTTTGTTCATTCATTGAACAATTGCTGTATGCCAGTCTCCCATCTAACACTCGCACTCTTTTAGCAGCGCAGTCACGTACATTTTTTTTGTATTTTTAGCAGAAACCCTTTGTCTGTATCCCTCTAAACTTTGGATCATCCATAACTGGAGAAATTGAGGAATATTCCACATGAGTGTGAGTGTAAGTGTGGGTCCCCGTTGCATACAGCCCTATTTCAATAGGGCCGTTCTCTCCAAGCCAGTTCCGAACTGGCTGGACAAAAATCTAAAATGGCTGTCATTCGAAATAGAGACAGCTGAAAAGCAATTTTCGGTGGTCCCTACTTCGTAATGACATGCATCAGTGCGGGGACATGCATCAGTGCGGGGACTTGCACCGATTCCACATATCTAGGTGGTTGCCAAGTTACCAATGAGGTGTGCCGAATGGGTGTATGCTATGAATAGCTCCACCCCTGGGTGTGTCTACACAGCCAGGGAAGCTTTCTCATTAAAAATGATGGCATCTGTATTTATTTATTCATTGTTTATTGAATATTAAATTGTTGGTGAATGATATATTATGGTGAAGAATGAATAGGAGAGCTATCGGTTCTTCATTTTTATAGAAAAGCTAAAAGTAGGTGACACTGCAGCTAGTAGTAGAATAGTTATTTATCAGGGTCCATTATGATATAACACAGACTTTCTATCCTGTTCATTATTTTGTCATATTGAAATTTTTGTCCTGATTTGTAAGCATAGTTCCCTGCAAGACACAATTGTTAAAGTCAGAATTATTAATCAAGAGCCGGATCCAGAACTACGTCCGTCTTCCATAGATGGACGTAATTCAATGAACAATAACTACTGCGCATGCGTATCGTTTCGATACGTAGATTGCGTATATGCAGTCTATAAGACCGCAGATACGCAATCTACATATCAAAACGATACGCAGATTACGTACAATAGCTACTACGCATGCGCAGTAGCAATTGTTCATAGTTCTGGATCTACCCCCAAGTCAGTAAGATGGCATATATGGTAATAATATCGTGCAGTCACATATATAACCATTGCAAGTAGTCAGCATTTTGCAAGTACATGTAATCACATTCCACATTAACTTTACAGTATCATGAGCTTTATTTCAGAACATATCTACTGTAGGTGTATCTAGACATGATAATTGGCACATGTCTGAGGGTATGTTCAGTTGGACCAAACAGGTCCCAGTAAAAAGATAAAAGTAGCCTATCTACCATGGTGTTATTGGGATTTCTTGACCATCTGACCTATTAGACGCTGACTTGTGAGGACCCCACTCCCATGTGATGTCATCATGGGCGGGGCCCCGTGGACATGCTACCATCTGGATATTTTTCCCTGCGCTGCGGGCTCAGCTGCCCCCCCTGATGGTGGCCCTGAACTTGTGAAACTGTTACTGCAATGGCATTCATTACCTAAACCTATGCCTATAAATAGTTCAGCTCTACCTATTGGATGGAAAGTATCCTATTATGAAGTGGTAAAATGTGCAACAATATATACCTTTTACTAATGTGTAATTTTTTTTATACTTTTATATAAAATTATTAAAGTTAACTTAAATATCAGGACACATACTATGTGTGTGCGTGTGATGGTGCGAGGCAGTTAACCCACCTAAAGCCACACGTGTTATTAAATTACTGCTATACTTGCCGATAATTATAGTCAGACAGAGGGGCTATCCAGCCAGGAGTTGGAGGGGTCACACATTGGTCAGAGTTTCTCTGACAGACAGCCAATTAGCTAGCTGCACAGGCCTTTTGCAGAGATTGACAGGAGACCAGTGGAGTCAATCAGTGCAGAGATTGACAAGAGTCCCGTAAAGCCAGTTGCAAGGGCCTCCTGTCAATCTTGGCAGCCACTCCCTCTTCAACATAGATTATTGGTCCTGTCAGAAGAGGTGAGTGCCACTGATACTGGGACCTTTACCTAGGGGAAAATCATCCCCTTTATTGGTCACTTTTTCCTTTGAGTGATAATCTCTCTATCGTGTGGCCAGCTTTAGTGTAGGTATTTCAGGATGTGATTGCTGGTCTGACCGGCCATATTTGGATACTGATATAGTCGTGAGCTAAATGGCGGCTGTATTATGGACGAAATGCTTGCAACATAAAAAACTGCTATTGGGAAAGGTGAAGGTTAGGCTTCAAGAAGTGGCAGTTAGGGTCAGGGCTTAAGGGGAGGGTTAGGGTTAAATTGTGGGACATGGGCAGTTAGGGTTTGGGCTCAAAAAGGGGAAGGTTAGGGCTAAGGTAGGGCTAGGAAAAATAGTTTATCTGTTGGCAAAAAATCTTTGCAACTATGGAAGTTGCACCACCACCATCCAAAATGGAGGCTGTCGGCAATTGCTGGCACTCAACTGCCGCACGATGATCTGTCACAAAACAAGGAATGGCTTTTTAAGCTGGCATTGTAGCTAAAATGCATTAATAACCATTAAAAAAATAGATATATAAAAAACAAACAGTTTTTATGTCTAAAAGGACTGATATAGTCAGTGGGTCGTATTCAGAGATCCGTTTTTTTAAAAGTACGCCATTATACGCACACACCTAGCAAGGCCACACCCACCAACACCCATGACACTCCCCTCTCCCGGCCGTGCAATCGTAGACTTACACCTCCATAGACCACCCTGATCTTTAAGTGTGTACTTATACTTATATGTCTTCCGTTTGTGTGATTCTTTATAGCCGAGCCCTCAAGTGTTCATTTAAATGCCTCCCCCACCCACTTTCATGTAAATTTTCAAGTACGTATATCTACCCCGCCCATCCGTACGTATGTCCCCAAGTGCAATTCCCATGTCCGTGCCTAAAGCACATATGTGCGTATATTCAACTTAACTTCCGTAAATAAAGTTACTACACATGCTCAGTTAAAACATACCTAAAAATACGCACGCAACATCACGTGAAAACGGATCTGTAAATACGGTCCAGTGTTAGCGAAAGGCTGGATGCTCTTGTACAAAAGCGCTGTATGTCCGGGAATAAGTGACAGCACGAAAACAGGATTTATTGCATTGTTTTCCTACTACCAATCTCCTGTACACTGAGCTTATATATTAAGCACACAGCGATTTTAATATATCCTTGTGTATACAGAGCATTTCAACACTATGTACAATGTTTACTTAAACTAAAAATAGTCTGGTATAAAGGAACAGAAATTGGCAGAAGCCTTTATTTATTTCTTGTATTAAACACAAAAAGAAGGCTTACATATAAAAATAACAAACAAAGAAGTAATAACATGAGTTTTAAAGTAACTACGGCCCTTTATCAACAAACAAGTAACCAACTAAATGCCAGTTTAAAGCTGACTGGTTGCTATAGGCAACAGAAAATCTGCACCCTCTGCAGTGAACCGGAATGTATAGGCTCAGCATATGCACATTTACACATTTCTGCAGCATAATCTTTGTAGTCTATAGCCTTTTCCATCTCTATCTGGGACAAACTTACCAAAACATACAAGCTTTTAGCTCAACCCTGGCGTCTATACCCCCTTTGGAGCAATCCGCTATTCCAACCCGAATTTGATAGACACTCCTTTTCGCCATGGATTGCTAGTGGCATCTGCCATTTCGCGGACTTGTCCCCCCTCCGTTTTTTTCCCTCATTTGCGGAGCTACAGGCCAGGCTTCACCTGCCTCAT
>WWET01000123.1:625179-637612 GCA_011038615.1 Limnodynastes dumerilii | reverse complement strand
ATCCTTCCCTTCCTTGTCCTTCTCTGCTCCAAGCTATACATGTCTAGTTCATCTAGCCCTTGTATGTTTTGTGATACCCACCATGCACCTTTATAGTTGGCCTTCTTTGCACAGTCTCTACTCATGTCCGCTGCCCTCTTATCCTTCCTTGTCCTTCTCTGCTCCAAGCTATACATGTCTAGTTCATCTAGCCCTTGTATGTTTTGTGATACCCACCATGCACCTTTATAGTTGGCCTTCTTTGCACAGTCTCCAATGTACTCATGTCATTCTGGAGATATGTATTTCATGACTGTAAATAATAGATTCATCTAATTTTCAAAGAGGATGGTTTCCAATAAATGACAGAACTGGTTCTATTCTATTTTGCATTTAATAACAGTGAAGCACATTGATTTAAAGACAGCTACATACTCTACAATCATTGGGCAAACTAGTGGATTATCAGTTGCTCGAGGAGCCACATTTTCATGCAGTGTATAACATGGAGCTATTTGATGGATCATTGAAAGGAGAAAGAAAAAAAAGAAAAAAAAAAAAGGCTAAAATGAAGCCTTAGTCTGATAATCAATAGGTTGTTCAGAACTCTTGACACTGGGCCAATCACGTTAGGATCTGTGGATGGTGGTGGAGAGATTGCCCTTATCATTGGGCAGCGTGTATCCTCTACGCGATGTCACTAGTGTTTCATATAGGCCGTAAATAGATTGGCGGTACAATTGGCATCACGTTAATACATTTAAAAATCATGTGCACAGCACAATTGTCTCTGTAGGTACCTGAATTAGCAGCTGGTAAAAGTTGAAAGATAAAATGCAGTAAAACAATGGCCCAAGACAGAACTGGCTAAACTCACGTGGCAAAAGGGTATGGCCGATTCCTTTGGCTGTAATAATGTCACCTGTTGGCAGTGGTTTAGGGTGTGGTAAGGAATAATATTAGAGATATGATAAAGGGGAAGGGCATATAGGGAATAACCAAAACACAGCAAAGGAAACAGACTGCACTTGGGATATTTACTAGTGTGAAAAGATTTGCCACGGATCTCATCCGAAAAAGCCCAATATCTTCACAGTGGACCAGATATAGACTTCATAATGCAAGACTCTCAATTCAGACTTCCCACAAATGACACATCAGACAGCATCAAATAGGGTGGCCGGACTCCACTTAAAAGAAGGGAAGGCCTTGCATTACAATGTACAGTAGAGGTATACTAACAGACTGCTAATCTATTTGTATGAATGGGTGGGTGTTTGGATACAGTTGGGATCTCCCACATGCTTCATTCTGAGATGCAAATTGTGCAAAGATTTGATTATCTTAGGATCAGGAAAAATATTATTTATGAGGTATGTCTATTAAATAACGAGACTGATTAAATAACTCACTTTTAATTATTGGTATTACAAATTTAATGCTTGTCCCCTTCAATATACTCCCCATTTGCACTAATACATCGCTGTAGTCTTGATTTCCACTGGTCGAAGGCATGGAGCAAATCAATTTCAACATATCTGCCATTTCTTCAACAGACTCAAAATGTGTCCCTTTAAGCACTGAGTTAACTTTTGGGAAAAAATAAAAGTCACAAGGTGCTTAATTAGGGCAAACATGGAGGATGTTCAAGTGTAATAATGTGATTGTTGGTCACTGTGTGAGCAGGCGCATTGTCCTGGTGAAGAACGAAACCATTTTTCCACAGTTGCGGACGTTTCTTTCTCTCTCTCTCTCAGCTTTTTCAAAACTTCCTTATAATAATGCTGGTAACTGTTATAACGCTGGTAACTGTTATAATAACGCTGGTAACTGTTGTGCCTTCTGGAACCCATTCTGCCACATGTTCAAGGTCACTACTTATGCAGTTATAATCGCTTCTGACTGCTTTGTTTACGAGGTGGAATCACAGTCTCGTTATTTTATAAACAGACCTCGTACATCCATTCACCACCTTATACACTGAGGTCATGAGTTCAATTCCCACACTAGGCCTCATCTGTGTGGAGTTTGTATGTTCTCCCTGAGTCTGTGTGGGTTTCCTCACACATGGTAGGTTAATTGGCTGCAGACTAAATTGACCCTAGTCCATACGAATGTATGCTAGGGAACTTACCCCCAATAGCGCAGAGACTGCTGTGTAATGTTCTCTGTAATGCGCTACATAATATGATACCACTATATAAAAACCTGTTAATATAATAAAAAAAACCTGCTAGCCTTTCATTAATTATTGAAATAAGAGGAGGAGGAATGTAATTTGGAAGCGCACCTATTGCCCCTCATTAAGGTCACTGCCTAATTGATATTCTCTTCTATTATTGATGTGTTGTCACTTTACAGATGCAGGCAGCTTCCAGGTTACACATTCTGCAGCTTGAGTTTGGACTCATTCACACACTATAGGGTACAAATACAAGTTTCACCGTTATAGCAAGTGTTGAGACAAGTGAAGACGAGAACATTTTGATAAAATGCATTAAATATTTATTTGTAACTTAAAAAAAAAAAATAAAAAAAAAAAAGTTTAAAAGACATCTGTAGTTTTAGAATAATTGTCAAGACCTAACAAAGGTGCAATACTTTATGGTCAAACCCTCATTTTTAAAATGAATAGAGAACTAGGAAGCTTGCCCGGCTCACAAGGATGGAATGAGGCAAAAACAATAAAACACCTTCGTCTTTAAATAAAAACACAGATACAAGTTGACCTTTTGTTTTTTTTAAAACTATAAAAATGAATACTCAAAAGCCGATATTATGGAAAGGCAAGATAATCAATGATCAAGAAAGATTTCACTGCACCAATGATGATAAATGGAGAACTAAAGTTAAAGATGTACTTAGGCCTTAGTAACATGATGAAGAACAGACACATTCAGAGCTTTACACCTCATATCTTTTAAAGGCACTCAAATATATTCCATTTACAGTCCCAACTTTAATAGAAACCATACATATTGTTGCAGATATTACTAGTCATTGAACTTGATTGTCTTTTCCAACCAAGAATCCTTTTGTCAACCAAACTGTTAAGACTTTTATTACACATGAGGTAATGTTAGCAGAAACTGTATCATTGGGTGAGTGGAACAAAGACCCAGACAGAGGAGGACCAATGAAATAAGCACACAGAAGTCTAACGGGCAGATTTACTAAGCTGTGAGTTTGGAAAAGTGGAGATGTTGGCCATAGCAACCAACCAGGTTTTAGACATTTTCTAGTATGTAAAAAGAAATTGAGAGCTAGAATCTGATAGGTTGCTATAGGCAACATCTCCACTTTTCCAAACACGCAGCTTAGTAAATCTGGCTCTAAGTCTTCTGCCCTTGCATCCATACTTTGAGTGTCCATCATTCTCAATTCACCAATTCTCAGAGAACAGACCCCATTGTAAAGTGCATTGCCAACTTGGTCAAGCACGACTAACCAGGGACCAGCAAATAACAAACCTTTCCACTGTCAGTTCTTAGAGCTATAGCACGAACAGCCCCCTACACGCTGCACCTGAATAGAAGGAAAAGGACGGCACCAATGTAGAAGCTTATGGTGGCCATTTTCATGAAGCCAGCTGCACTCTCATAGAACAAAAGACTGAATGCAGAACGCTCGTTTTCTGCGGACACCCCAAATGTGGACCCTGCTAACCTAGACGACCTTACCGAAAGTCTTTCTAGCAGCGGGATACATAAGGGTTGTACGCTAGGTGGGAGCAAATTTCATATTACAGTAAGGGTGTGTTAAGGTCCTCATGACCTATGATAATTACGCACCATGCTCAATAAGGACAGTGCACAAAGATTAAGGCAGGGTCCATGGATACATGTCAGAGTACAGATAATACAGGATTATCTAAACTTCCATACCAGAACTAAGGTGCTCATCAGACATCCAGTAGCTAGGAGGAAGAATCATTTTGTTGGAGCACAGTAGGCATGACATGAGCCGGCAGCATTTTCATAAACAGGAATCGTTTCTATAAAGAAAGCATAAAACGAAATGTCCCGAGCTACATACAGCCTCTTCCCCTATTCCGAACACACTATGCTTATGCGACTGTAAAATACAAGCTAGAATAAAAACCACAGAGCAGCTGACCTGTCCGTCCCTGCAAGGAAAGCACACCGGTATATGTAGGAGAGCCCCAAAAACACTTCTATAAAAGGATACATAGATTATAAAGGTCAATAAAAAAGCCACAGTAAATAATCATTTCTCCTGTCTCCAAATCAGAGAGCAAATATATAGATCTAAAAAAAAATCTGAATTATGGAGAAAAAAAAATCATGTTAAAAGCTTTGAAAAACAGAAGTACAGTCGTTACAACCATTTCCCAGTCTCCAGTCTGTACAATTCTGCTCTGCTCTCCCACTGAAATGAGGATTTCACCAATAAGTCATAATTGTGCATGGCAGCATCTTCTAACATTGACCCATGAAGCCGGAGGTAGGCTGGTCTGGCTCTCCTGCCTTGGAGGAACGACAGGACGCTGATAAGCTCCTTGATGGCTGAAAAACCGTAGGTTATCAAAGTCTGTGTTTTGAAAACCAAACTAATAAAACAAAAAAAGCTACATAAATGCCATTTGTAACGCGGCAGTGTGTGCATCAATGTAAAAATGAATCGATAAAACGTTATGAAAAACAATTGTTCTTGAATGAGGTTATCTGTAGTGTGATTGGTTTTCAGTCATATTCCTGACGTAGCGTCACTTGATTCAAGTGTGGCTCAGAGAAAGATCAGCTTCTCTATAAATTAAGTGGGGAGATGTCGTAGTGTGTGAAAGTTATTTGTAAAGTGTCCACAGAGTAAATAAGAGTCAAGTTTTCTTTGTAATGGGAAGAAGTTATCTCACTCCAGTCCTGCATGTCATCCACTCAAGGCCTTGACATAACCTGCAAAAAGAAGGCGACTTGTATTATGGAAAGATTTCAGAGACCAATGAAACATAAAATATATAAAAAGCACTTGTGAATGTTGCATCTAGCATCATCATAAACTGCAGCATTCTAAGGATGTTTAAAGCTGGCCGTACATTAGAGCCATGACTGCTCCTAGCAGGAAATGTCCAAAAACTGGGCCAATATTCCCCTAGAGAAAGCTCCCGATATCGGTGCCACTCACCTCTCCTACAGGGGCCGAGAATCCTGTCTGAAGAGGTTAAGGCTGCAGAGATTGACAGGAGGTCCTTGAAACTGATTTCTTGCACAGACCTCCTGTTAATCTCTGCACTGATTGGCTCATGCAGCTAGCTAATTCGCAGTCTGTAGAAACTCTGGTCACTAGTGTGTGGCAGCACCACCTCCAGGATGGAGTTTCCCCAGCTCTCTGACTCAATAACGACCAGAAAGTATAGCAGTAACACAGTAATGGAAGCCTGGCAGAATGCACTACTATTTTACTGCTGTGCTTGACGTTAATTATGGAGTGAGACATATGGGGAAACTCCAGCTAAGAGGTGGAGGTACAGATTCAATAACTAAAAATGGCCACATACTACTCGATATCAGGAGCTTGCTGCCAATAATAATTTGGAGATTCGGAGAGCCAATACAATAAAATATGGGACCCTGCATTTGTGGACGGATTATTGGGTGTTCCAGGAATCCCTCCAGGCCTTACACTAGAGCGTTAACTGGTCCGCTCAGCCAATGATTGGACCTATAATTGCTCTAGTGTATGGTCAGCTTAAGGCTTGCTTTACTATAACCAAGTGTGGAAGATGTCATGTGAAACAGGATCCAGGACAGAGGGTTCTGGAAGTGTGATGGCGAATCGCAGTGGTGTCACATGACCATGTGTTTGTGGCTCGTGCTGCTGGAGTGAGACATATGGGGAAACTCCAGCTAAGAGGTGGAGGTACAGATTCAATAACTAAAAATGGCCACATACTACTCAATATCAGGAGCTTGCTGCCAATAATAATTTGGAGATTCGGAGAGCCAATACAATAAAACATGGGCCCCTGCATTTGTGGACGGATTATTGGGTGTTCCAGGAATCCCTCCAGGCCTTACACTAGAGTGTTAACTGGTCCGCTCAGCCAGTGATTGGACCTATAATTGCTCTAGTGTATGGTCAGCTTAAGGCTTGCTTTTATACTATAACCAAGTGTGGAAGATGTCATGTGAAACAGGATCCAGGACAGAGGGTCTGGAAGTGTGATGGCGAATCGCAGTGGTGTCACATGACCATGTGTTTGTGGCTCGTGCTGGTGAAGGAAACGGATGCATCACACATACCCCTCTCCTGTGAGAGCACAGCAGGACTGGATATGCCACGGATGATCCTTTATGGAGCTCAGGGTGAGGTACTGAGAAATATCTGCTGCGGTCATGCACCCTTTCATGTCCTGTTTGTTTGCAAAAATGAGAACCGCTGCCTTCCGCAAGTCCTAAAAGAAGGGGGAAGAATCCAGATTAGTTACATGACCTCAACACTGGAAGAAATGAGAAATGATTTTACCTTACATAAAAATAGATTTATAGGAAAGAAGTTACATGCTCTTTATTTTAGAAAAGCCTAATCCAGATAACCAAAGAATGACGCATTAGTCGACACTACAATGTTACCAAAACGAGAGCAGGTTTATGCAATACAGGATCTATTACATATATCATCTGACGTCACACGTCCCCTGGGGTGCTCTGTAATCAGATTCCAGGGCATGACAAAGCCAAGGAATTAGAGTTCATTTTCATCAGTTTATGGCTGTGAAACCCAACTCCACCAGATTTCTCATTTTCAGTACGTAGCTTTCCCTTCCTAAAAGTGTTCCTGGCCATAACTACACACAGGCCAGAAAATAATTAGCCCACAGCCTCCACACAGGAGTCCAAGAGCTCAGTAGGCTACTAGGCTGCTTGCCACAATGTATTCCAACAGCCTTGGGTCTGAGCGCCAAATTCAAAGGTAAGGGTAGTCATTGGTTGCAAGTCATTGAACAGCAGCTCACCATACCATCCAATTCCTTCTGTTTATTGGTTAAACCATACCTGCATAGAAACTTCTAAGCCTATGCCCATAGCAGCTAGGAGAGACTGGGCTGAGACAAGGGGAATAGTTAAAAGGACTTGTTTTCAGCACAAAGTTAAACGTATATTAGCATCCGAGTGACCCGCAGCTCTGTGTGTGATGCTGCCTGGTAGCTGTGGTAATGGGGATCATACACAGAGCAGCGCCATGCTAACAATGTACTGTACTGGCTCTGTATCTTATGCAATTGTGGATGGCTGCGGGGTCCGTCTGAGTGCATTGCCCCAAATAGCGCTAAGGGCAGTATTGTGTGGGGGGAAGGTATGATAATGCTGTCAGGATGCTGTAAGCCAAGCCGAGCCTGGAAATCCTGAATACGTTACGTCCTCAGGTGGCACCCACCTCATGGGCAAGCATCCTGTAGAGTTCTTCCTTTGTGATGGAAAGTCTCTCGCGGTCAGTGCTGTCCACAACCAGGATAATAAACTGAGGAGACAAACAGGTCATCTTTGAGTTTTACACAATCAACAAGTCTTGCGCTGAAAACTAATAGCAGCATGCTGAAAACATAAAATATAGATGTATAGATTTTTTTTTGAACTGCATTTCTGGGCAATTGTGCGTTTTAAGTTTCCATAAAATTTGTAACCTCGTCTCTTTTTTAAACTCCCAATTGCCACAAATCTGACCAGCGAGCTTAACAACATCGCTTTAGGACCTGAAATTTGTCCTCATCTAACTTGCAGAAGCTGCCGTGACCTCTATCAGCAGCCCATACGTGTGACTCACCTAATGAGACTCCTACATCGAATCACCCTTGAATAAATACACTGCAACATCATAACCCGCACACATCCAGAAGACTGGTGATCATTTTCTAGCAGCTCTCTACAGGGCTTTTATTTTATATAAAGCAGCACACTACTATTCCCATCAATAGGGGCTTCTGTTGCAATGATAAATATATGTCAGGTGAGCCAGGACATGTTAAGGTCACGAACGAGGTAGATAATAGCACACCTCTCACACTGTCCTACCAGCATGAAGGGTGTGTACATAAAAAGCAGTACAGAGCCTGTAATTGGCTTGTGTTACACTTATTTAGCTGCAAGGCTCAGTTCTGATGACAAATGGAAACTGGAGAAGGGAGTGCAGTGACAATCCAGGAAAAAAAACAAGTGCATTTAATGAAAAGCATCATCAATGAGCAATAAAACCTAGAAGAGATGTAACATTTTATTTAGAAATGGGACGCACTAAGATATACACAGAAGACAGATTATCTAAACAGGTGAAAGCCAGCGGTAACACACATTCAGAGGGTAAAGGGGAGCGGCGCTGGATCAGGTTACCACGTTAGCAGAAGGAGAAAGTTTTTTCATATTCCAAGTGACTAAACAACTTTCCTGATATGAAGGGACTGATAACATTAGAAGTCTACCCAATGCTAGAGTCTAATCCATCTAACCTGGGCAGTATGATGCAAGACAGTGCTGAATGCATAACAACGCATCACCAAGTTCCTTGAGGTTTATATCCTACACATTCTCAAATGTTTACAATGACATGCCCTACAGCCATGTTCAAACGCCACAATGAAGCACATTGGGGACAATGGGCTGGATCCAGACTTAAGAAGGAGCTTGAAATTCAGAGTAATGGGCTAAACCGTGGTGATTGCAGGGGAGTCATATTTCATATGTTGCAAACAGTATTAGAGTTGAGAGGTGACGTTTCCCAGCCCAAGTCTAAATAACAGTGTGATAGTAAAGCTGGTCAGTATCTGTGTGCAGTAAGCAATTCAAAGATATATCCCTGCAAAGAATACAATTAAATTAATTCCCCCTGCAATCAACATGGTTTTTCCCAGGAGTGACTTTAAGATCTTATTTTAAGAAGATTCTTAAGTTTGAATCAGGTCCTTAATTTCAAGCTCCTTCTTAAGTCTGGATCCAGCACACTGACTGCACATTACCACATCTAAACCCTGCACACCCTGGCTAGGTAGCACACAGGAGAGCTACCACTGGAGGGATGAGAGCAATCACAGCGTTCAATCATATAGGGCACATATGCCAGAGTGACAGTTTAAGGCCTACCCAGGTGGGATATCGCTCTATGACAAAGTGGAGCAAGTTTCTGCTGTGGCACCTAATTAGTGCAAAAAAATAAATAAATAAAGGTCGAGCCCTCCCCTACAATCACACAGGAGCATCGCAGTCTCTTATAATGGACACCCTTCTCTATTGCCATGTCATAACCTGCCTAATGCACACCTCTGATCCAGAGTTAGAAGTCAGCACCTGGAGAGACCATGTTAGAGTGTGTGACATGCAAATATTTATGTGGAGAGATGATGTTTTGTAGCTAAACTCCATATGATATCCCTGGCACATATCACATATGCCTTTCCCTGCAGTTTATCCAGGTGCAGAATTACAACATTTACTTCCCATCTGGATCACTGAAATAAACGTGAAAGTCATTTATCAAAATCAGTGTTTCCAGGTTAGCTGTGAGAGAGCAGAATGGGTCCACGATAAATGATCACAACACTAATCTACTAGAATCAATCTCCCGCGTCTTTAGCAGTTTCTATGTTTGTTTTTTTAAACCACATAAAACGTGCACCTTCGAGGCTGCAAAATATCGGTTTCATGTGAACTTTCCATTACTTTTTAAGAAACTTGGAGGCTTGTGATTACTTAGTGGGTTCGGTGTAAGAGCCTTGTCATGGCAAAACAAACAGACGGCAGTCAGCACGCACAGGAATGGAAAGAGTTCTTGCTGTTTGCATTACCTCGGTGTTTGAATAGTAGGTATTCCACGAAGAGCGCAGGGATTCCTGGCCACCAATGTCCCACATCAGAAAATGGGTATTCTTAACCACAATCTCTTCTACATTGCTTCCAATGGTTGGAGAGGTATGAACAACTTCATTCATTAAACTGGAGGAAGAGAACAGCGATAGAAGAGAAGATCACAATTTAGAGACGCTTGAAATCACAGTAACACCAGATCGTCCAGAATTCTGATTCCATGTAAGTGACTATGCTGCCCATTCATAATATATTAAAGCACAACATATGTAAAACAAAGACCATTCTCACACAGGGGCTGGAGGTCATCTAGTGCTAAAAATAAGAAAACAAATAGTATCCTTATAATAAGATGGATTTCTCTGAATAGTCTTTAAATAGCCCAAAAGAGCAATAATAGTCGAGGCTGGTGTGTGACCAGTTCATTGTTTAGGTATAAATGCCTAACCCTACACACACACAGGCTACCAGAAAATGACCCCAGTAATATCTTAGAAATAACCAGTAAAGGTCACTGATCAATAAAGTGTCTGTAGTAAGTGGCAGCCAATTAAGCTTTCCCTTACTGCTTGTACTAGACAATCTGTCTTCATGTTTTTAATGATGTGTTGTTGTTTTTTTAACTAGAATTTGAATAGATTGCATGTATACATATAGCAATATGCATGTTTTGTATTATAAGCCGTGTAGGTTGAAATGAATACATATAGTAAAACAAGGAAGCAAAGAATGCAGCATCACACGTGTGCAGCAGAGATAATGCAGGCATTTACACCCCACCATCCCTCTAGTCCCATTGTCATCAATAATTGCATTACATAGATTCTGAAACGTGATTCATTCCATACACAAACACCTAGGAAAAGCCAAAAAGAAGTCATTGAAATTTTAACCCTAATTGTCGTGTTTTTGTTTTATATTTCAGCTTAGTGTAAAAATAATCTCTGGGCTACACCTACACTTACTAGCATTAGGTGACTGACGCAAGCCACTTGTGCTGGCGGATATTAAGCTACGGATCGCCCTGCGTGCAGATCAGAATTCTGTATGCAAGGAGATCCGTACGACAAGTGTATCATGCATTATGCATGGCGAAAAAATGCAAGATGGGGGGGGGTCATTTAAATGTAGCGGTATAAGCTGTACTAGACTCTTCCATATGGACGGTGGCCGTACATACACATTTGTTTACGGAAGAGTAAAAATAGGTTTATGGCTGCAGATTTCTACGAGAGGGGAGTTACTTGTCTCTTACATACGGAATGCAAGGACTGGATACAGAACTCTGTGTGTAAGTAGCAATCTATTCCCACACGCCACATTATTTATCCAGAGGCTGTAAATACTAAATCTTTTTCCCCCCAAAAATAGGTTTTGTTTTGGCATTTTTAATAAGGGCAGAATTCTTGTGTGTGAATGATTAGATTCCAAGACAAAAACAGTACTTACAACTGGTATAGAATCGTCGTTTTCCCGGCATTATCAAGTCCCACAATGATCACCTTGTGTTCTACAAAGACAAAAATATAACACTTATCAATGAGCAGAAACACAGTCTCATGAAGAGCTATGACAATACAACTGGGCAGCCACTGAAAACCCCTATTACGTGGCCAACAAAGTAGCATGGAACTAAAGCTAGCGTGACAGGCCAAAGGGTTTCATCAGATGATCTACATCACATATAGAACAACAGTAACGCCCAAAAGCGCAGATTAAGAAAATAGTCTGAGTAAGTGGTGAACCTTTGTCAGTCATCGTAAAGGTAAAACAAACAAAACAAATCACAAAGCTAAAGGGAGAAAGAAGGCAATCAGCAAGTAAAGCAAATGAACAACGGCTCAAAATCACACTGAGGTTAAGCAACCATTATGGCAAATGCTGCATAAAAGGGGCTGATCCAGAGTTTAATAAGAATAGCCAATACAGGTGGAAATATACATATGTTATATGGCAAAACCACGCTGAACTTCCGGGAATTTAATGTAATCAGTGAGATGTGGCCTTCCCCAGCTAAACTAAACATTACAGCTTAACATTACGCCGTTCAGAATTTGTGTGCACCGTTATTATTCTAATAATATCACACATACACTGCTCACTGTGCAACGTGGCTTGTCCAGGTGAACACTTGCATTGACTACTGCTGTTCCCCTCAAAATCTGGAGCAGTGCCACAGAGCAAAAAAAGGGAAGCCCGTGCCCCTTTCATCAAGGCAAGAACTAAGGAGAAAGCTGCCTGGGTTATCCCGGGACTGGAGCCTGGTATGCTGCAGTCACAGAGGGGTGTCCTGGGTTACCATCAAGGAGTCTGAACAGTTACCAATCTGATCTTTAATGACAAAGCAACACAATACATGCCAATGACGAAGTTTCCAGGACCAAAGGGACAACAAATGTAGAATCCATGTTCAATATACCAGCATGGACGGGTGGGGGGTGGGGGTTGTGTGTATGAAAGGAGTATTAGGTCCCAGACTGGTTACTAAGGATTTCCCTTTTTCAAAAGAGCGAACACTTCACTAAACAGAAAGTCAAATGTGTAAATGGCTTCATGCAAGAGGAAAAAAACTCAACCTGTGACGTGTATAATCCTGAGACACATGGGAGCAGCTGATGTGTTCTCTGCGCTCCATGCTGGAT
>WWET01000123.1:595091-617837 GCA_011038615.1 Limnodynastes dumerilii | reverse complement strand
TGAGAGGTGATGTTTCCTATCCCAAGTCTAAATAACAGTGTGATAGTAAAGCTGGTCAGTATCTGTGTGCAGTAACCAATTCAAAGATATATCCCTGCATGCAAAGAATACAATTAAATTAATTCCCCCTGCAATCAACATGGTTTTGCCCAGGAGTGACTTTAAGTTCTTATTTTAAGAAGATTCTTAAGTGTGAATCAGGTCCATAAGCATTAAATACAGGAAGGAATCTTTGTTTACTTATTTATTTTTATACTTGTAATTTTCAACCCATATTAGCATTATGTGAGTGTATTTGTATTCCGTGCGAGAGACGTATTGCTTTTTTTCTCTGTTTTAGTTTGTTTTTGAAAATCCGCTGCATTTCTAGAGGGAAATGTCATTTTTTCCCAAGATTTTCCTTCGAAGAGAGGTAGAAGATCATCTCCTAAATGTTTATCTCAACAAAGAGGTGAATTATTTGCATTTATCCTTAAAACAACAACATCAGACTGTATAATGTATATTAGGGATTTTTCTGATAACTTTCCTGTGAAACATGAATATAAATTAACATCTAATGTGTGATGGATTCTTTCCTTATCATTTATTACTATTGGCAAAACAAACTGCTGTGATGGGTCAAACAGGATAAGGAATCATGTTTATATATTACGTTTAAGTAAAACCAGGTACCAATGGTAAGCTCAGACTAGAAACAATGCAAAGTGTTCACAGATGTCATTGACCGAGTTAAGTTAGCACGTTGTTAATATATTTGAACACCAATAACGGACAATCGAAAGGAATCATAGTCAATATAAAAATATATGAGTGTATTGTGAGGTGCCGGGGTTTGAGTAAACCTCTTATTTGGTACCTAGGACCTTACCTTAGACTTATATTTATTTCTAATAATAACTCTGTCAGCCCCAATTAACATTCAAATTGACTTTTTTTTGGCATTTGTAAGCAAATATAAGAGACCTATATGTTATCTGTGTCTTTGAAGCCAAATGAAATCCTGAGTAAGTTACTTTCATATCATTTAGTTGTGGTTATGAATGTTCATGTGATCTGTTATTTTCTTAGATGTCTTCAGACTTTAGCATAAACGCAGTGGGCCGGATACAGAACTGGGTTTAAATTCTGCAACGGAGGCCAACATATAGAGTTTGAGATCCAAAGTTCTGTGGGTAGGGAGGGAGCACACACTCACCCTGCACTCCTTTCATGCATATGGGCCTTCTGCATTCAGGACCCTTGCTTAAGCCTCCACAGATGGAAGGCCCACGTACTGAATGGTGGATGGTAGGTAGGGGCTTTTTTCATTCCGTAGCCCACCAACCTTCCATGTCTCATATGCATGATGAGTGGGCCCGAGTGCAGGGTATCACGCACAGAATTTTGCTTCCGGTAAATGGCGTTGATGCAGAATTCTTTTGTTCTGCGCATGTGAAGTACAGACAGATGGGAGACTTACAATCGTGGCATCTGTAAGTCTCCTGTCATTATTGGTTCTGGATCCGGTCCATTAAATTAGGACATATTAACTGAAAAGTAAAGAATCCATTTAGACATTAATGTATTAACACATAGGACTCGGCTCTCATTTTTGAAGTCTCTGGGGTTCATAGGTGTATCTGTAATGGGTGCAGGGTGTGCAGTGCACAAAGACTCCTCAGAACAGGGGGCCCTGTGTCATTCATCCTGCACCCAGGGTTGGCAAGGGAAGGGGGCCATTTGGCATCTATTTCTTCCCTCTAAGATCTTCCGGAATGAAGAAATAGATGCTGAATGAACCCCCTTCCCCTCTATTCACATGCTGATAAAGGGGTAGGGCTTACAGCTAGGCCCCACCCTCTTTGAGGTCTGTGAATCGGGACAGTCCTGTCTCAGGTAAGGGGGGGGGAATGTACAAATCCTGCACAAGGGCCCCCTCACTTCTTAAAACGCCCCTGCTGGGGTATATTTAATGTAGCTTTTAAAGAATAAAAGATAATCTCCATGACAACCAATCAGATGATGGCTTTCATTTACCACACACATTCTATCTAGAAAATGATAACTAGAATCTGATTGGTTTCTATGGGTAACATCTCCTCTTTACCACTTTCGGATGACTGACTTGGTCAGATAACACTGTAACCATAAGTTTAGTGTTCCTGCTAAAAGAGAGCTTTGGAGCTGCCAGCTTGTATATTATATGCTCATGTACTAAATGTTTATGCATTGACAAAACCAATGGCTGTTCTGTTACAGCTTGTGGCCACGTTGGGTGCCGACGAAGCGAAGAGAAGATTTGAAAATCTACAACGCCATCTCTCACACCCGCCATCTTTCACCACCGTCCGTGTTAACACACTTTTGACTTCCGTAGAACACGCTAAACAGCTTCTCAGCGATGAATTACAGAAGGTTTTAAGCAATTTTTTATTTTTAAATTTTGAAAGCATATTTAAATAAGAACAATAATAAGTCACTATACCATAAGGGTAACCAAACGCGTTTCGCCCATTCATTCTTTGAACTTCCTCGTTGTAAGTGTGAAAGACTGTCTCCAGCAATGATGCTGATTACTAATGAGCATAAACCGCTTTTATAATAGGCCTTTTAGCAAGCAGCTACAAGGAAAATGAATTGCATTAAAAACATATGCATTCATTGATATAAAGATTACATGAGGACAAATCAACACAAACATAGATAATGACGAGAAAATCCCAAATATTGATGATGGGGGAAAAGCCAATGTTAAACTGGGTACACACTGGAGGGTTAATCTGACGATTATCAGGCCGATCACAGATTAATCATCAAATACCAGTGTGTATTGTCCCACAATGCTGTGGAATCTTTGAAACAGCATTGCATCGTGGGATTAGATTTTTAGAACAGGCTAATTTTTTTGATCAGTGATGTCTGGAGAAATCTTCAGTGTGTACTGACTTTCACATCAATGATTCCCATTCATTTTCCAGCATTGGGCAGCTTTTTTGGGCTTTCATGTCATTGCAGCAAATTTTTATGGGAGCAATATCTAAAAGATACACAGCAAAATAGAGAGCATTGTGTACAGGGGTTATGGGGGGCCCGTATCTAGCACACTATATACTCTATCTAACTGGCGACTCATTGTTTGAAAAGCTCGCAGAATAGAAATTTGTTATTGGGAACGGGAATCTATTTCGCTGTTCCCAATAGCTACGTTCTGCGGTGGTTGCTATGTGTAGATTATTGTTAGTGTAGCAGCTGTGGTGGGTAAAGGTTAGGAATTAAGGGGAAAGTTAGGGTTAAGCTGCGGAGCATTGAGGGTTAGTGTTATGCTGCAGGGCATTGAGGGTTAGTGTTAAGCTGCAGGGCATGGAAGGTTAGGGTGCGGTGCATGGAGAATTATGGTTAGGGCTTAAGGGGCAGGTTAGAGTTAGGCTGCGGGGCATGGACGGTTAGACTGCAGAGTTAGGGTTAGGTTGCAAGGCATGGAGAGTTAGGGTTAGGGCTAAAGAAGAGGAAGGTTGGGGTTAGGCTGCTTTCCAAAATGCATTTATCTGTAGTATGATGATCTTTCCAAATGAAGACCATTGTACCGCAGAACCACACTCATGTAGAGGAATCATTACTGTGCTGATAAGATGTCATATCTTTAGTAAACGCTTCAGTGTGGACCCAGCTTACGTCTGCCATTTCTTCTAGGTAGGACTGGTGGATTCTATGAGCCTTTGCCTGTTGATGTTGTGTGTATAGCCATTTCTCTGTCTGTGCATGGGCAGTGTTTACACACTGTGTGATCTTATGGGAGATCACAGTGTTGTATCATCCGCCAGGGAGATGACATTTAGTGTATGCTTAGTCTGTCTTTTGGCAAATAGCAAGTTCACTCTATTAGCGCCACTATGTCCTTATATGCTCAAGCGATTAGATTTATATTGTAATTATGTTACAGCTGACAGATTGTAATTAATACTCCAATCCGTTAAAATGTGTCTTAAAGATCGAAAGCATTTTAATCCTTTATGCCTTGCAAATAATCGCACCATGATAGCTAGGAAAAAAATACATATTATTCAGCAATAATCAAATAGAATGACATTCTAAATGATAGCTTTAATTACTTTACAGCAGTTTCCTGGAGCTGTTATTCCTGTTCATCAGCATCCTAAGCTCAGTGACCTCTTATTGATTCCAGTTATTGGACCAAGGTGAGTAAGAGATCTTCTTTGTTCTGTGTCTATGATATTATTGGAAATATGTATAATTGCTGATCCCCATAAAGCAGTCCATAGACCAATTATATACAGTATGCATTTGAAATAGCTTGGTAAGGATCTGGGCACACGCTTCCGCATGTTTTACTGTACTAAAGCCCATCATATGATTTGATTTGGTTTTCTAAACCTCCTAAAATTCACGATTCTCGGGCCATTCTATCTGAAATATTAGTTACACACATTGGGGTAGATCCAGACCTACGTCCCTTTCCATTCAATACGTAGAGTATTTATGCTATCGTAATTACTATGCGCTCCCCTAGGTCGTATGTACTTTTGCCATTTTACGCTTTCCAAACCCTACCTTAACTTTTCAAAGTGTAACTCCTGACGGCCGTAATGGCCTAAGCACGCCCATACTGTACGATTTACACACATGCGCAGTACATACAAAGTAGCGTTTTTACATCTCCGGCTAGCGCAAATTCGCTAGCAGACGTGACTCTGGATCTGGGCCATTGGCAAATATCCGATAAGCCATCAGCTTCTTCCCAGGCTTTTCTGCTCATGGTGGTCCTAACTTTAAACAGTGAGGGAGTGATCCAGAGGTGCAGGAATATTGGTCGTAGATGCGTTTAAAAAAAGTGCCTTTGGATTGCAAGTAATTGCGGCATGTAGTGTAAGCGCACACAGCGGCTGAGCTCATTGCATCTACAGGCCCAAATACACTGCGCAAGTGCAGGGCGGTACAGGGTAATGCTGGCTGTATATGGAGGTTGTGATTATTGCGATCGCCTCTGTCAGAATGTGAATGTCTGAAAATAACAGCAAACAATATATTTTTTAGTTTTTAATACATGAAAAAATTATATATTTACTGCTCGTAGAAATGATGGAACACACGTGGAGCACTTCAGCAATGATTTCTGAACCTTTGTAATGCTTTGGAAGTGTCACGACCTAACACATGGGTAACACATTTGGTCTCAGAAGGTCCGCCCCTGCACTTAGACGTGAACAGCGGCTGGTGCAAGTGTGTTGATATCAACAGCTCTGGATCGGATGCACTTGCTTGGGCCCTTACTGTGCTGCGTCAGATCACTTCTGAGCATGAAGAGAAACGTCACATCCACTAGCGCACGCTCACCTCTGGATCGGCCCCTAGTGTCCCTATATTGGGTCATGTATCATGTCTTTTTAGTTGAGAGCTAACTCACCTAGAAGCCCCCCTCAAAGCCTCCAAATAGCTTCTGTGGACCAACACCCTCCCTTGTAGGTAGCTGCTGGTCCCAGACTGCTACCATACACTGGACCTGATTCAGAGATTGAAAATAAGAGAGGAAAGTTACTTCTGGGCTAAACCATGGTGATTTCAGGGGTAGTCAAGTTAATTGTATTCTTTGCATGCAGGGATATATCTTTGAATTGCTTACTGCACACAGATACTGACCAGCTTTACCATCACACTGTTATTTAGACTTGGGATAGGAACATCACCTCTCAACTCTAATACTGTTTCCAACAGATGAAATATGACTCCCCCTGCAATCAACATGGTTTAGCCCAGATGTAACTTTCCTCTTCCTCGGCGGGCATAATCGTAAAAACGGCCTTTTGTACTTACTGCGCATGCACGGGGCAGATGTTACGGTCTGAGAAACTGAGGGTATGGGCCTTGATCATAATAGCTTCGTATTTACGCTCGGGGGGGTGCCTGTCATACGATCTCCTTAATTACGAACCGAAGGCGGGGTGAGGCATTTAAATCATACAGTATGGGCATAACTACGCAATGAGCTTACAGGAGCTCGCGGTTACTCTCAGAAAAGTTAGGGTAGGTTTTGCGTAAGGGGAGTGCAGAGCGGAGCGCATCGGAGGTACGCTGGCGTAAACACGCTACGCACATAAGCGTTTCATGAGCGTAGGTCTGGATCAGCCCCTTATTGTCAATCTCTAGTCATGTCTTGTTGTTGCACCACCTGTAATGGAAACGTGCAGCGTTGCTCAACCTCCTGTAAACTGTACACGTTTTATTCCAAGTAACTGATATTTGTGAACTTGTCTTTTTATGAAGGAAAACACTAGAGCGACATTCAGTGCAAGTCATCGTTGGAGCCCAATGTGGAAATGCTGTGCTTAGAGGGGCCCATGTCTACTCCGCTGGGATTATGTCTGCTTCAAAATGTGAGAGCCGCTACAGCTGTATTTACATATGGATCATAGTGCAGCACTCGCTGGATGGTGATTTGTTGTCTCAGTAAGAGGATGAAGGGCTAACGGTTCTGTGATAAGCACTGCAAGCAGAGGCTGCTCACACGGGACCGGATCCAGACCCCCGCACGTATGGAAAGCGCTCTCTCGTGTGGGCTTTATGGTATGACCACAGATCCGCACTAGCGTGGGAGCCCCCTCCCACACTGTACATCTAGCATGCCGCTTTAGCGGGCGGAGGGGAAGCGCAGCCCGTAACCCTAGCATAACATCTGGAGGGCGCATGCTCAGGTTACTAACACACAGTTCTCTCTCTAGTCACCGGCCACTAAGCTGTCATCAGTCACCCCATACAAAGTACTAACCAGTTATTTAAGGGCTGCTCTCCAGCTCTAACTGACTAATTAAACTAAGGTCTTCCATCTGTTAGAAAAAGTGTGTGGGGCAGTAACCCTCTCTGTAGCTGAAGACTGCTGACTCCGAGTAACATTACAAGTCTCTGTCTTACTCACCTGTGGCAAACTGCTCTCCTTGGGCTGGATCCAGACCTAGTTAAGTGCTTCAACTTAGTTACTCCTGGGCTAAACCATGTTGATTTCAGGGGGAGTCAAGTTAATTGTATTCTTTGCATGCAGGGATATATCTTTGAATTGCTTACTGCACACAGATACTGACCAGCTTTACTATCACACTGTTATTTAGACTTGGGATAGGAAACATCACCTCTCAACTCTAATACTGTTTGCAACAGATGAAGTATGACTCCCCTGTAATCAACATGGTTTAGCCCAGGAGTAACTCATTTCAAGCACTTACTTCAGTCTGGATCCAGCTCATTGCCACCGTTCATATAAAACACCAGTACTCCATCTATTACTGGCAATACACTTGAATGGCGCAGTTACTTTTGGGAAGTTTTTTCTTATTTTTATTTGCATTCTTTTATTATTACAGGGAAATCATCACTAGGATATTTTGAAAATGTTGTTTTTATTTGGGATCCCCAGGGGCGGGGGCTGGGGAGTATTCAGTTCCCTGCAGGAATGGGATTTGGCATCTATTCTAGTAGCGTCCGGTTTAAAGTGCGGCAAGTCGTAGTTAATTACACCCCTAAGAGTTGCAGCACAGCTTAAGGTTAAAGCGTATGAGGCATCTTTATTTTTAAAGGACTGCAATTCCTTGCAAGCTGCCAACAAATACTTCAAAACACTGAGCGACAGATTAGGTCTCCAGTGATGTATATGGTTATGGATGTAGAGAATAGGATTTCAGATGCGACTTTTGAAATCCGTTTCCTATTCTAGAACACTATCACCGTCATTATTTTACACTTTTAAATATCGCTTCTAAAACTGAGACGCTTAAATGAATTTCATTTTCACTTTGCGCAGGGATGAAGGCGGGTGACCACGTATCCGTGTACTCCGACATTGAAGGGAAATGTAGGAGGGGAGCCACAGAGTTTGACGGAACTAAAGTCTTCGTTGGGAACGGAATTTCAGAGCTGAGTCGTTCAGAGATATTTTGTTCTAACGGTCCGATTAAGTAAGTCGATAAACTGCATCAAGCGTGCTCCTTTCTGTAACTTTATTGTACAATACCTAAACCGAATCCATGCAACTCTGATCAAGAGCTTTTCATCCCCCCTGTATTATTGTCATTTAGAACAAGTATTAAATGGTTCCCTCTCCTTCCCAATAATAGTAAATGGTAGTTTGAATTGAACGCCTTAATCAGACCATACACTGGCACGATTATTAATCCCAGGAGGAGGTAGCCAGGTAAACAAGACGTTTTCCCACTAGGGAATGGCCCTGATATTGCTGCCATTCACCCCTCCTGCTGAGACCGAAAATCTTTATAGAAGGCCTCCTGTCAGTCTCTGCAGTGACTGGATGGTCCTTCGTCAATCTCTTCAGGATTCCCATGCAGCTAGCATATTAGCTATATAAAAAATATAAAAAGCTCTGGACAGTAGTATTCTGTGGCTAGAGATCTGCAGAGCTTTCATTCCCTTCCTTTTCATTACTAGAATTGGGTGCCATATATTTTAAACATGCCATAAGATATAATTATATCGGACCCAGGGTTTTTTTTGCCTTTTTATCGCAGTTAGGAAAAAAGTCTTGGCCATATACAGTACTACAGCGACTATTGGTCCGATCACCCGATAATTGGATGACCAATAATTGCGGTGTATGACCAGGATTAGAGCTGCTGTCTACTCCCTTCCTCTTAGAGCTGAGCAGCGCCTAATGTTATTGGCCTGTAGAATAGCAAGGAGCAGTGGGTTTCTCCAGCCTATCAGGACTCAGAGAGATTTCCTATATTGTAACACACCATTAGCCATCTAAGACAAACAACTAAGCACTTCTCAGAGCTGGGCACACAACTGTCAGCTTTCTCAAGACGAGTACCAGGTATTGCTAGTCCACAGGTTATATACTGTCCAAATAAACAAATGACAGGGGGTTTTAAATAGGATTA
This sequence comes from Limnodynastes dumerilii, assembly GCA_011038615.1. Classification (NCBI taxonomy): domain Eukaryota; kingdom Metazoa; phylum Chordata; class Amphibia; order Anura; family Limnodynastidae; genus Limnodynastes; species Limnodynastes dumerilii. Next base: position 608,952 of record WWET01000123.1, on the reverse strand, counting down.
TCCGATTGGGAGAGAGATCCAACTCCTGGTTGTGCTACTTTGTTACTGTTCAGCACTTTTTTCCTATTTTCTTTTGTTTAATACATTGCAATATTTTTTTAATATATAGTTAATTTTTGGGACCAGATTTACTAAACTGCGAGAAAAGAAAAAGTGGAGATGTTGCCCATAGCAACCAATCAGATTCTAGCTGACATTTTCTAGTATGTAATAGGAAAGGGAGAGCTAGAATCTGATTGGTACACAGCTTAGTAAATCTGGCCTTTGAAGTTTTATTAATTATATCTTCATTTGATCTTGGATGAGGGGTGCAACCTTAATAAGATCTGCTTTTTTCTCTTTCTTGTTTGATACATGTATTTTTGAACTTATACAAGTGCACATCATCCTATAAATACTATACTTGATCCCCTTCTACTTTCTGATACAGGTTTTCAATTACTGACATTTCGCAGATAATGGGCCTGATTCAGAGAACCGTTTTCACGGCTAGTTGTGTGCGTATTTTTAGGTAGGTTTCAACTGCGCGTGTGTAGACTATACGTGCATAAGTGCCTCACGGACGGACTTGTGAATCGCACTTGGGTACATACGTCCAGATATGCGACGCAAAAATACGCACGTGAAAAATGTAACTAAAAATGGGCAGGTGAAGGCATTAAATGAAGGTATGTGGGCGCGACTGACATGAATCACACATAAGGAAGACACATACGCACGCAACTGCTCACGGAAAGTTACAAGTGGTCTATGGAGGCGGAAGTCACCGACAGCACGGCCGAGAGAGGAGATTGTCATGGGTGTGAGGGGGTGTGGCCTGCACCGGCCGTGCGTATAAGTGTGTTCCTTCATGGTAACGGTTCTCTGAATACGGCCCAATGCCAGTAGAGTTTTCTAAACATTTCTCAACAAATTTAAGTGTTTGTTTTTTTCTAAATAAAGACTTTTCTCTCTATAGCCTTGTTATTTGTGTATTTATCCCATCACCGAATAATACAGAATAACAAAATCCACTGGCTTCTTAGTGTAGCACCAGAAAATACAGCTCTTGCTGAGCATTTGTTTTGCTTTATAGGGGGAAAGGCATCAGAATGACAGAACCTGTATATTTAAGTCCGTCCTTTGACAATGTATTGCCGGAGAAGATATTTCTGCAGGTAATCGTGATATACAATACTTTGGATGTTCATCTAGCAAGTTATCATTTATAACAATATTGTGTTGTCACTTCTGCGTATGAGCGGCTGATATAACGAGTAATCTGCTGTGTGCCAGTGATTTTCGTGCTGTTGTGTTTGTCAGCCAAAGGCTCTGAAGGGCTTTATAAAGATGAAAATGGTCAAGACATGGTGCAAGTACCGCAAGGTCATCATGTGCTTTAATATGAATTGGTGCACCCAGACACCGCCTATTGTGGGGCTGATCCTGGGCTGGATCCAGACTTAAGTAAGTGCTTGAAATGAGTTACTCCTGGGCTAAACCATGTTGATTGAAGGGGGAGTCAAGGTAATTGTATTCTTTGCATGCAGGGATATATCTTTGAATTGGTTACTGCACACAGATGAATTGCTTACTACACACAGATACTGACCAGCTTTACTATCACACTGTTATTTAGACTTGGGATAGGAAACATCACCTCTCAACTCTAATACTGTTTGCAACAGATGAAATATGACTCCCCTGCAATCAACATGGTTCAGCCCAGGAGTAACTTTCCCATCTTATTTTCAAGCTCCTTCTTAAGTCTGGATCCAGCCCCCTGATCTGAGCGAAAATCCACGTGCAGTGTGCGTGCCGTAGATGCACTTCTTAAAGTGGGACGGGCTTCAACGGGATCCAATAGCGCAAACAACTCCTTAAGATTGCAACCAATCACAGCACGTTGCATACACACAGCAGTGAGGGTCAATGCAGCCACGTGGCCAGATACGCTAGTGCAGAGTAGTACAGTGTGGCGCTGGCTGTATATGTTTGCAACAGATGAAATATGACTCCACTGCAATCAACATGGTTTAGCCCAGGAGTAACTTTCCTCTCTTATTTTCAAGCTCCTTCTTAAGTCTGGATCCAGCCCCCTGATCTGAGCGCAAATCCACGTGCAGTGCGTGCGCCGTAGATGCACTTCTTAAAGTGGGGCGGGCTTCTTGCGATCCAATAGCGCAAACAACGACTCCTTAAGATTGCAACCAATCACAGCACATTGCATACACGCAGCAGTGAGGGTCAATGCAGCCACGTGGCCAGATACGCTAGTGCAGAGTAGTACGGTGTGGCGCTGGCTGTATACGGAGGTTCAGGGGATTGCGAGCGCCTCTGTCTGATTGGAAAGGTCACAAAATAATACAGAATAATATTTTTAGTTTTTAATAAAAACCTTAAAAATGTCATTTTATTTCTTCCTGTATGTAGAAACTATGTAACACAGGCACAATACATCGGCAGCCATGTAATGTTCAAAGAGTCACAAGCTAACAGAATGGTCTGAAATAGGGGGCGGAGGGTCAGCCCTGGACATAGACATAACCTGGGGCAGGTGCAAATGTTTTGATGTAAACAGCCCCTTTTTACGTCTGCTTTTTGAGCACTTGCTCGTACTTCCTTCTTCCTCAACACGCTCCTCAGAACACAACTTGTGCTCCCATCTGAATGGAGCGCAATTGCGTGTGGTTGGTTTCTGCGCATGCACAGTGGAAAATCGCGTAGTGAAACGCAACGTGAGCTGACGGACGCTCACCTGTGGATCGGCCCCAGGGTGTGGCTAGCCTTAGGGTTTTGTGAGTACTCGCCATAAGAGGGTAGGTGGTTATCTGAAGACAAAATGGCTTCTAAGCTGTATACATAAATCACCTATGCCATTTGTTATAAATAATCCCTGTTTCTGACAGCAAGATGTCCCGTTTCAGCTCTCTCTCTCTCTCTCTCTCTTATAAATTTGATGGCTCATATTGTATTCTCTACTGGGATCATATATCACATAATCTGGTGTGCTTTTAGACTCCTTCTTAATGTAAGCATGATGACCGTTTATAGATTGCAAGGGATCATGGGAAAGCTGAAAGCCAGGAGTTACACTAAAATGTGTCAGGACTGGCTGCAGCTCAGAGAAATTACTGTAACAGTCCCTGATTTCCTTATCATGTAATAATGATGATGATGATGAAACTTGCTGATGATAAAGGGACCATGTCTTAAATCTGTTTTCTTCTCCTAGAATTTGCCTTCCGCTGCGGTCAGCCATGTTTTAAACCCTCAGCCTGGGGAACGGGTGTTAGATATGTGCGCCGCTCCTGGAGGAAAGACCACGCACATTGCCAGTCTCATGAATGACCAGGTAATAAACCGCCTGAACGTCTGCCACTGGACATAGCACATTCTGGATACATAGAACCCAATCCAGAGGTAAAGCAATGGTGCTGGATGTGTGGCGTTCATCCAAACGCAAAATGGCCGATTTACATGCGAACGTAAAGAGCCGGCATCTGCAGATCTGACGCACAACTACACAATGCACACGCATCATTTACCTACATTTTGTGTTGCATTTGACGCATGAAATGCTAACGCCCTTATCCAAAACAGGCGGTGGAGTGTCAGCCCCCTGGAATTAAACAACCTGTGTTATTGGCTTGGACCCATAGGGCCTGATCCAGACCTACGCGTAGATAGATCTGCGCATGCGCTGGGCAGATGTTGCCCAGCTGTGCTCGGGATCGTGCGTCCGTAACTACAGCATAGCTATGGAGGAAGGGGTGAGCAGTAAGTTAGTTACAGAAGGTAGGCAGGGGCGGAGGGTGGGTATCTAGTTTGGACAGGCAGGGTTAGAGGCATTACGCTCCTGTCCCGGCGTAACTACACTCGGTTAGCCGGCGAAACTGAGTGTAACTACACCGGGACAGGGGGAGTGCATTAGAGCTACGCTGGACATAAATACGCACAACGGCACAGCTCTGGATCAGGCCCATTTTCCCAGGATGCTCTGTATATGCAACTTGCACGCAAACCATAATGAACTTGTTCTAATTAGCAATAAACTTAGGACATATTGCAGTTGACATTGGCCTTTGTACCACACGTCCAGAGCTGTGCTGAGTCCTTGCTATGATGAACTCAAAATGTTTGGGCAAATGGGTAACAACTGGCTATTGGGTAGAAGTATATGTTAGTGTGAACATTGTATACAATTTTATTCGCATTATCACTGGGATAGAATTTTAGCCATATTAGATATATATCTATATATTAGCCACATGGTCACACTTTATTTGTGGAGAAAGTACATTTTTGGTGTCTGTATTTCTAGATTTATTCACGATTAAGTTCCACTATTTTACCATACACCAGAGATCTGAGCAGACCGGTTTTCTGTTACCGCGTGTTGTAAGATATACAATACAGAGAAACAATCTTCTGCTTTGCGAGCACTGACCTCTAATTATTATTACAGCTGGTTCTGGTCACGGCCGTCCAGGGCTCAAACACAATACTACGCAAATGGTTATTCTGTGGGAAATCTTTGCTGCACTGATTATTATTGTTACTCTAATGGGAATAGACTGAATATAAAATAAACATTTTAGCCGTGGTAACGCTGTATCTACATATCATTTCATTGCATGTTCCCCTCTTGTGGTGTTAGGGACCAAAGTCAGATTGTTCACATGCATGTCCATTCATACGGAATGAGCTTAAGTGCAAGGGTACTACATTCCCCTCGCTCGTACAGACCGCTCAGGTCCTGATCCCGACCTGAAATGTTACACACCTGACTTACGTAAAATGGGGCAGGTGCATAATGCTGTCTGTACTTTTACTTGTATGATTAGCATCGATGTTACGCTAGTTTGTGAACAAATGGGCTGTGTTTCCCCTCCGTCCGCTAAAGTGGGCAGGGTATGGTAATTGTACAGTGTGGGAGGGTGCTCCCACACTGGTGCAGATCGGCGGTCGTACGGACCGCTGATCCACAAGATTGACTTTAAAGCAGGCTTAGAATGGACTTAAGGCAGGCTTAAAGCCTGCACTAGTGGTGAGTGACAGGGGGAATGCACTCCCCTCTCTCTGTCAGGTGGACAGACCCCCGCATGTACGGAAAGCGCGCAGGGTCTGGATCTGTTCCTTAATGCTGTAACGTAGGAGGAGGGTGTAAGTTTAAAAAAGGCGTTGTCCTAACTTTAAAAATGTTATTTCAAATGTTTAATTTCCTATTGTTATAGTTCATTGTATAAAGCTGCCCGGTATTATACTGGTAAATGAATATACAGCCAGTGTGGTATTTCCCTGAAAAAACCCCATTTAAAATAATTTTACTTTTTGCATAGTGACATCGGGGCAGATCCAGAGTTTGAGAGTAAAGGTAAATCAGGTGCGAGACCTGAGCAAACCATGTGAGGGGTGCAGATGAATCCTATTTCTATTGCATGCAGGGATAATACTTCACTTTTGTACATAGACCTCATTTCCTACATGGGATTTCAGCCAACACTTACCTGATAGACGGACGGGAGATGGAGAGAAGATCGTCAGGGACGACAGACTGACATTTCTGTATTCCACAGGTATGTCTGATTCATTAGGCTTAGGCTGCCATTAGGATTAGGCTGCTGTTAGGGTTAGGAGTTAGCCTGCCATTAGGGTTAGGGGTTAGCATTAGCCTGCTGTTAGGCTTCTGTTAGGGGTTAAGGTTAGGCTTCTGTTAGGGGTTTAGGTTAGGCTTCTGTTAGGGGTTAAGGTTAGGCTGCTGTTAGGGTTAGTGTTAGGGTGCCATTAGGATTAGGCTGCTTTTAGGGTCTGTTGTCTGTATTTTAATTGTCGATGTAATGATGCTCTAGACCTTAGTGATGTGAGTAAAAAAGCTTTGTCTACCTAATATTTGTTAAGATTCATATTCCGTAGACCTAATGTTGTCAGTTTTTTTGAATGTGGATAAAATCAGGTTATATTGGTATACTGCATCCTCCGCATCGCTTTGTGTTTAACCTGTAGATTAGAGTTGGACTAAAAAACCTTGTCTCTCAATTCAAATTTTATTTTCACAGTATAAGTTTGACTTCCCCTGCAGTTTTACATGGTTTTACTCAAGCCAACCCTTGCACCTGTTTTACCCTCACTCTCTAGTGCTGGATCTGCCCATGGTTTTACCTCTAGAGCTGACTGAGAATAGAATGAATCTTATCAGCATATAACACAAAAGTACTGATCTTTATGACTAGAGGCCAGACCTGGACGAGCAATAGTAATCCAGATAACAGACCACAGAGGAATTACCAGTGGTAATCCAAGTAGCAGAACATAGCAAAGGACATTCAAAGAGCGTGGTTCAAAGCTATTGAGCAGGGTATCTCCAACAGTCCAGGCAAGACGGAATAAGTTTCCAAAATCATGAGATAGACGCAACATGACCACTAACATTTCTGGAAGTATATGCAGTGACTAGCAAGGAATGTCAGGGACAGGCTTCAATTTATGAGATGGTGATTATGAAGTTATCACCTGCAGCTGAGAAATGGATGCCTATGGCGGCCACTAGTGGCAGAGAAGTAGAAAGCCACTCTAAGCACAGTGCAAAAAAAACTGGATTGTGATTCCACTCATGGTTTGCTATTTAAACAGAGGAATCCGCGTTGAATTCATATCCATATGAGCTAACATTCTCTAGTAATGAAAAAAGGTCTTGATGGAATAGCGCAGGCATGTAGGCAAGGAATGAAAGTGCTTCTAGCATTTCATGTATCACGTTTATTTAATACTTTGAGAGATGGTTTCAGAAAGTTTATTTAAAGGAACAATGGACCCGATCCAGACCTGCGCTCGCCTGTGCTTTTCGTAAGCGTAAAATCGGCCTTTAGTACTTACTGCGCATGCGCGAGGCAGATGTTACGCAAAGAAACAGTGAGCGTATGGGCCTTGAGCGTACCAGCTTCGTAACAACGCATGAAGGGGCGTGCCTGTCATACGAAACCCGTAATTATGCTTCAAAGGGCGGGTGAGGCATTTAAATCGTACAGTATGGGGGTGCTAAGCGTCGTAACTACACAAGGAGCCTCCAGACGCCCGTGCTTACGCACAGAAAAGTTAGGGCAGGGTTTGGTTGGACGACTTAGAGAAGTGCTTCATAGGTATGCTGGCGTAAATACGCTATGCACAAGGGCGTTTCATGAGCGTAGGTCTGGATCAGGCCCACTCTAGCTGGTGTGTTCTAGTTTATGTATCTCTCGCATGGAATCAATGTGTGACACGGTTTTTACGATATTAGTTCTAGATGTTCCTCCCCTTGGGGCATTCCCGGACTTCCTGGACTTATGGCCTTCTGGATAATTGGACATTTTCCTAACCTGCCACTAGGGGTTGTTGTTGAACTATACGTTTCTAATTAAATACCAGCACCTGAGCAGCTATTATAAAGGGCTGCCTCTCACTAATCAGGTTGCTAGTCATTGTTTGTTTCTCCTGCTTGTCTGCTTCATGTGTGTATTCCAGTCTCTTGCTTTATTTCTTCATGTGATAGTGTGTAGCAGCTTATTCTCCTGTGTATTGGTTTTCTGATACGGCTCCTGTATGTATTTCTGTACTCCGGGATCATATGCATTTGGTTTACCTTTGTTTTGTGGTCCGTGTTATCCAGATTCCTGTTTGTACTCCTGCTTCTAGTGTTTACAGTTGTCTCTGTCTTGTGTACTGTTATCCTTATCTCTGCTGCTGTTATATACTTCGCATTGTATGTATTTTGTTACCTCTGATTAATATATCATATTTTCTATTATTCCTGTTTGGATCTGTGTTTCTGTCGTCAATGCTACACCTGGGGCTGTCTCCAGGGGTCATGACTGCAACAAAGTCTGTCCCCAGCCAGGCCTCCGCTAGGCTCCACGACCTTTGGAGCAGTCCTGTAACAACATTCCAGTATCTAGTCTACTTACTAGCTCTTCCCACAAATTTGGCAAATGACATCACAGAAACAATATTTTCACTTTGGGTTTGTATTGTTACAAATAAATATCTCTTTGTGGCATATCTGTTTTTTTCTGTGTATAGAGATTTAGGGGCTGATTGTGAGTTAGGAGTAATTGCATAAAAAGATGCAAATGTACAGAACATCCACGTTCAGAACCGAGTGTGGTTTGCAGGTACAATGCTCTTCATTTCAAAAGACCATTGTATTACAGCTGGGTGCAAACTGCCAGCAGTCTGCATTTTGGAAAGCAGCGGAGAAGGCGCTCCTGGAGTCACGAAGAGTCATCTGCTGAAAGGTAAGTGTTTAACCTAACCCTACCCTTAACACTGTCCTTTCCTGTAGCCTAACCCTAATCTTTTACACGCCGCAATCTAACCCTAATCTAACCACTGCAACCTGTATCTATCGGGAACGGGAAAATAGGTTCCAGTTCCCAAAAGCAAATTTCTCTTTGCCAAGGTTTTCGAACAATGATACAGACGCCAGCTGGACCGGAAACCGCATCCCTTCAGAACCCTTCCTTAAGTTTCCACGCGTAGCAGGATCTTGTATGTTAGGGCTAACCCAAGCTGATTTGCATGTGACCTCCTGCCTTACTTGCCTATCACTTACACATGGTGACTCTGCACCTGAGCAGAAAGTGTATAAAGGACTGCCTCTCACCGATCAGGTTGATGGTTACTATTTGTTCCTATGCCTGGACCCAGTCCCATATTGCACTCCTGAAGTTGAATCGTTTTTTTGCTAATATGCAGAATTTTCTTTTTTTTGCTGTTATTCCCAGCCTTGGATAAGTCCTTTAGTCTGGGCATCATTCAAAATAAAAATGAATCCGCCCATCCCTAACACCTGGCTACACATTGCCTGGACTCCGCTGTCCCCTCAGTGTGTAAATATACGGCGTTTAACCTTCCTGCACTAATCTACTAATGTGTCAAAACATACCTGCAATTTAGTCCGTTCCCTGCGGCTTGGTGGAGCCGCACAATAAATAATTAGCAGAGTTTATTTCTGATGATTATATCCTTATGAAAAACAGCAATTAACCGGGATGACACAGCGTGTATTTATTGTTCAGCGCTATTATTTTCATCCATGTTGCGTCTCCCGTGGCAGGCCCTGGAATGAGGTGAATGTCTGCAGTGTCTGCAGAGACATTTTAACCATTTGTTGTTTAGTAATTATAAGAGAATTCTTTTATGGTTGTCTAATACATTGCTGCTACAGTCTAAGGGCCTCATTTACAAAGGACGATTTGTTCCAAATCGCCATAAATCGCGTGATTTGACCCTCTAAACTCACATCGCGGTATTCACAAAGGTCAAAATCGCGTGATATGTGGCTTGGAAAAAATCGCCAGAAATTGTCCAGATGTTTGCCATTTCAAAGATGCAAATTAAAAAAATCGTCGTATTCACTAAAGGCGAAATCGTCTTTAGTCCGACGGCAAATCACCCCAAAAAAAAATCGCACCCTGAGAGGTGCCATTTTAATGTAATCTCCCGTCCCTGACCCACAAAATCACATGGCAATATACTTGTGTGTCCTCAAAAACACATGTCAATATACTTGACGTGTTTTTGGGTGTGAAAAAAGCAAGTGCTGCATGGTTAGCATTGCTTAGCCTTGTAGTAATATCAGCGTCAGCATGGTAAGGCTTCTAACCATGCTGCGCTGTGTGTAATGTGTGTAAAAAAAAGACAGTGTGCACAAAACATACATTAACACATTACAGTAAGTGTGCATGTAAAAAATAAATTTTCCCTAATGTGTGCACTTACCTCCGGTGGTCACCGTCTCCTATCCTAAGTGTATGGTTGCAGTGTGTGGTGTTATAAAAGAATAAAAGTTTTGGGCACTCCAATCAAGTGCAGAAGTTTCAGCACATCCAGCAAGACTTCCCCAGACAGATGACAGCAAACGGTGAGTGCACAAAACCTTTATTCTTTTATAACACTATACACTGCATCCATACACTTAGCATAGGAGACGGTGACCACCGGAGGTAAGAGCACACATTAGGGAACATAATTAGTCAGGGTAAATGTATTTTTTACATGCACACTTACTGTAATGTGTTAATGTATGTTTTGTGCACACTGTCTTTTTTTTACACACACTACACACAGCGCAGCATGGTTAGAAGCCTTACCATGCTGAGGCTGATATTACTACAAGGCTAAGCAATGCTATCAGCACAGCATGGCTAAGGCTTTCAGCCATGCAGCACTTGTTTTTTTTTTTTAAACTCCCGTGACTTGCTGTGATTTTTTCAAGGTCTAATCTATAGAAAATCAGCGGTAAAATTGTATCTTTGTGATTACCGCGATTTAAACCAAAAAATCGCGGGTAAATCGTGGCGAGATGAAATGATTTCATATCGCCTTAAAAAATTGTCCTTTGTAAATGAGGGTGAGTGACACATGAGTTACCTGTTCTTGTGTCTTAATCCCAGATTCAGACTTACGCACTGCAAGCGCTTTCCATTCTTTGCGAGCAGTGTTCTCCTGGTAGGGAACTGGATCCTCAGACCCAGGACCGAAGCCAGATTTAATAGTAGTGGCTGTTTCCCTCATGCTCTGTGCAGGAAACGCCCACATTCTTCATGCGCGCACGCTACCTCAAGACCCAGATTCCGTGGAACCGGGGCAGCATGCTTAGGATAGTGGCGACCCAATAGCTGAACTCCACAGCCGGAGGTCCGCTCGCAAATCTCTATTAAATTATATTACGGTCCTGGAAGCCTTTCCGGCTGCGGGATGGGGTACATATGACACTTATGCAAGGTGGGATGTTGGAGGTATTTAAATATTACAGGTAGAGTTATGTCCTAGATCTCTGCACCATCCAGACTTAAAATGGTGATGGCGAGGAAGTCTAAATAGGACGTAATGAACTTTATAAGTTCTTATAGTACAGTTAGTATGTATCCCCCCTCTCCTGAATGCCTCATCCTGCCATGCCAACGAATTCATTGTGTAAGCATTTCCAATGTGGAAGTCTTGATTCAGACCTGTACTGGAACTGCGGAGGGTGCACAAGTGCGCTATGCAAAGTGTGTACGTTTTCCCGAGTCCTGGGATCGTCATCATGCATGTTATGTGAGAGTGCTCAGCACCTATGCAGGGAGGCTGGACACAGCGGGGATCTGGTGCTTGATGCGTGTCAGTGTCATTGCACAGTAGTAGTGGCTGCCATTTTATGGGCTCAACCATGTCTGATTACTATAGAAGGCCTCTACAGGCGCATGAGACTACAAGTCCCAGCATGTTTTAACAGCAAAAGCATAGCTGATACCTGACAAAGCATGCTGGGAATTGTAGTTTCACAACACCTGGAGAGCCACAGGTTGTCCAGGCCTGTTCTAATGGGAATAGACTGAGAATATATATTTATTTTTTTTCCAAGGGCCAGATTTACTAAGCTGTAGGTTTGGAAAAAGTAGAGATGTTGCCCTTAGCAACCAGATTCTAGATCTTGATTAATTATTACATACTAGAAAATGTCAGCTAGAATTTGATTGGTTGCTATGGGCATTATCTCTACTTTTCCGAACCCGCAGCTTAGTAAATCTGGCCTCAAGTCTCTAGTGGTATTAGTTTAATGTATTGTTTATTCTGTAGAACATTTTTAGATGCTGAGGCGGTGTTTCTATAATTCTGGTTCCAGGGCTGCTAAAAATGGCAGCTATTATTAGGAAACACAAAGGCAATTGCAGTTTTCCCCGTGACAGATATCAAATGCTATCTATATAAACCCATTTTCCAGCTTTTCATCGCTCATAATCTTAGCATTTTCTAGGAAACTGTCTATTGGATGGGTATTTTTGTGTCCAAAATAGTTAACACCCCATGTGTGTCCCCATTGATTGTTATCCATATTCCTTCCCCTCAGATACATTGGATGATGGCTCTTATTGTGCCTTATATTCTAAATATGGGACATATGTATTGACCTAGAGGTTAAGTTATAGCTTCTATCTCTGGGGCAGATACTGGTCTCTGCTCAGGAATAGACGTTTTTTTCTATTAGATTAGTCTCTTAAATCATATATCAAGTCCAGCAGTTACCCTTGTCCTAGGTCAGTACAATACATGCACTTCATGCATTGTTCTTACATATTAAAGGGAATTCTATTTGACCCTAATCAAAAATATAGTTAGAACGATTGTGATTTAAATCTTTCTAATGCTGCTTCATCTCCTCTTCCAGTGTAAGCATAACAATATTAATGTGCACAGCATAGTGTCAATTAGGATTAATTACTGAACATATATGCTTGTGCTCCACAGGGAGACGTCATAGCCATGGACAAGATAGGCAGCAAGATTGAAAAGTTGAAAAAGAACGCTTCTGTCCTATGCCTGGGCAGTATCCAGGCCTACTGCTACGACAGCACCAAGGCCGTGACCCGTGAGGCTGGAGGGGAGGATTGTGGTGAGTTATTCTTTCTATGAGGGAGGGACAGACTCCGGGGAAAGATTTGCAAAGCTGCAGGTCTTCAAACATGGATATGTTGCCCATAGCAACCAATCATATTCTAGCTGTCATTCTCTATTGATGTAATAGGCGAGTGAGAGCTAGAATCTGATTGGTTGCTATGGGCAACATCTCCACTTTTCCAAACCAACAGCTTAGTAAATCTGGCCCCTGGTATCCTCATTATGAAAGTATTACCAGTATACCAGACAGAGCTTATTTCAAGTTTTAAACATATTCACTGTTTATATTGCATTTTGAATGAATTGTTATGTCACTGTCTATGAAAGAGTTAGAAAAGCATTTATTACATAATAATGGCTTGTGTAGGTAGTTGTGTATTCTGCTCTGTCCTTGCTGCAATTGGTGGTCCTTTCAGTATATCTAAGGGTACGTTTTGTCTGCACAGTGCTGGCTGCCATTTTGTTTCTGATCCAATCAAGTCACAGGAGAATGCAGCTATTCACTAGGAATTACTGACGCCATCTTGTGGCACAAGGCAGCCATTTTGTATCTGAATCTCTTACTGGGAAGTATGAGCAGAATGTGTGATACCTTGTGTTACTGTCATTATTCCAGTCTCAACAAAGTCACTAGTGTTTATTATTACATTTATTTAAAATTATATGCAGGTAGGTCCAGATGAATATAGATTCATATGATAATGGAAAGTGAGAGCAAGGTGATGTCACTCCCCTCACACGCTTGAACTGACGATCCCTGATCTCTACCTTAAGTTTTACGCACCCTCCTCACATAAGGACGGCTCTGGATATGGTGAAGGGCGCTTAATTCTCACGTAGCCAAATTGTTCTCCACATCCCGTCCTGCTCCTCCATTGGAAACACTCCCATTATGGAACTCTGGAGCCAGATCCGTACCGCGAATGGGCTTTGTAGAATCCTGGTGCTCACAAAATATGCCCTATATGGATGAATTTATCTGGTCCTATGTTGATTGCTCAATCAATAACTAACTGCAGAGGCCATTTACCCACTACTTATACCAGACCCTCCAACATGACCTTCCATTAGGTACACAGTACTCCGCTCCTGAGCTTTTCCAACTCTTTCCAACTTTTTCACTCACCTGGATATAATGCACTGGGTCATGTTAGAGGGTCTGTTATACTGCTTTCACATCATCACCCTGCAGTAACCCGGGACTTTCAACCCGAGTTATTCAGGGTGATTATCCTGATATTACCTTGGTACCTTTCACATCACCACCAAACCCAGGTTGTTGGAGCCTTGACCCGGGTCTAAAGCCAACAACCCAGGTTTTTAGTGGTGATGTGAAAGGAGTATAGCTGATATTGTATTGCATGCACAACACTGACCTTACACTGTCTCACATGGGCTCCCATTACTTGCCGGGCTCCCCTGTGGTTATACAAGCCTGTCTTTGCAGCAGTGTAGGTAGCTGATA